>CAXDID010000641.1:0-50250 GCA_963988835.1 Hexamita inflata | reverse complement strand
ATGCATTCATTTTTGACTATTCTTAAATTATCAAAGTATTAATTCTTTTTTGTTGTTATTTAATTTCATATACTGTATTATGAGCTCATTTATTCTTTTTGAATGTAAATTATTATAAGTGTTGAATACTCTGTGATTTTTGAATCCTTAGTTTTGTGAATATCATTGAATCCTCTATAGAGTTTGTAATTTTTGTAAGATTAATTTTACTGGCTTCTGAGTTGCACGAATAATTTATATAATTAATATAATGCATACATCCTTGATATCAGTTCAGCACTAAAATAATAGTTTTAGAAGCTCATATTCTAATTGGTAAACTCATTGGTTCTTTAAACGCACCTGGACTTGTAGGGAAAAGAAGAGTATTCTAGAGTTTAGGTTTTGCTAAGTTGTTTCACCATATTGGGTGGAGTGCTATTATATACGTTACACTATTCAACAATTATATCAGTTATAAATTACTAATCATAATTAGTAAAACGTTTTACTATTAATAATAAGTTAATTTATGTTAATATCAATAATATATCGCGGTTTCAAAGGCAATACTGTTGAATTGAAGACAATTTAATCAATCTATAATATGTGTGATTTCGGGTGACCTATATATTATTAAATGTTTATGAGAAGATACCAAAGATCGCTGATACCGCTGAAAACTGATGACTCACTCAATTGATATATAAGACTGTAAGAAGTCTAGAACAATGAAGATGTTCTGAAACAGGTATCCCTACCGCCCAGTAGGAAAAGAAGTCAAGCCAAGAAGCGACAGAATTAGATGGATAATTTTGTCAGCTGGATTTTCATCTCTTAATATTTATTTTAGTTGTGTCACTCGTTTATTCAATATTTTTGATAAAATTAAAATGTGTGGCAACTGATAGTGATGCTGATTAAAGTTTAGTAAAAATAACTTTTATTCGGATGCAGACATTCTAATTATACTTAGTCTTGTTTGAGTATATAAAATTGACACTAAGAAAATACATATTAATTCTTAGCAGATTGTAGTTTATCTTGGATATTCGACTAATAGTATAAAATACAACCTGATTTTTAAACCGTAATCATCATTAACTACAAATTTAGCTTTAGTACGTAAAATATAAAGTCGTGTATTTTTGGGTTGAATTATTAAGTAACGACTCGAAAAATAATTATATATTTATATAGCCTATGTTTTGCTGTCGAAAGTCTCAATGAAGTCTGTTTG
Source organism: Hexamita inflata (assembly GCA_963988835.1). Classification (NCBI taxonomy): domain Eukaryota; phylum Fornicata; order Diplomonadida; family Hexamitidae; genus Hexamita; species Hexamita inflata. The sequence goes on along the minus strand of CAXDID010000641.1, from coordinate 49,031 downwards.
TGCTATCTCGAGGAAGTGATATATATTTGAACTGTTCAAGGTTTATTTATATATATAGCTAATATGGTTTGATAATTAATTTTAGTAACAAATTATTATATATTAAGGTGATATCGTTAATAATAAATATTGCGTGTAAGTATAAAGTCATATTAATATACACTGTAATTAAACTTTATCAGTTTTGTTATTTATAAATTAATTATTCACATCACAACATAAATGCTTTGGACTCAGTAAGAAATATCAATATTGAAGTAATTAACTTCAATTTATTAAAATTAACATTTTTTGGATTTGTTATTGTATTTATGGAAATAACTATTCAATACAACAAAATATGAAATAGTTTAGTACTTAATAATTATCAAGTCAACTTGTTCAAATACAACAAATACACAAATAAATCTATAAAGATTTTCAAATAGTTTTGTAACGAAAGAGCTGGTAGGTAGGTACCTACCTAAGAGTAAACACGTGCGTGTGCCATCTCGAGGAAGTAAAATGAATATATATATGTTTTATATTTTTGCATTAATAACGTCAACGTTCTAAAATTTTCATTTCAGATAGACCAATATATATGAACTGTTCAAGGTTTGGTGTCTCAATTCGAGGTTATAGAGGAAATCTATGTTTAAAAGTTTCAAGTTAGTACATATTTCTTCGATTTTTTGGATTTTAGCACCTTAAATATATATTAATATAATACAAGGTATTAAGTTTGTAATGGTCATTAATTCAAATTATATGTTTTAAAAGTATAATGATATTTTCTATTATAATATGTAAACAATTGTAAACGAAGTAAAATGTATGTTCTCAAGAACTTTAGGTTAATAGTCAAGTTTATAACTTTTGTCAAAAATCAAAATATATTAACAATATAATAGTAAACAACAGTATGATTCTGTCTCAAAAATCTAGTAATATATATTTATTTACTAAAACAATATCACAGGCAACAATGGAACTTGATATTATAAATGTTAACAACTTTGCAGTATTCGGTATTATAAATAATAATTATTAATACATTTTAAGCTCTATTATTAACGTTTCAATATAGTTTCAAATAGTATATGGTTCACTCATATGTTAAACATGCAACTTGAAAGTAGATGCATCAACATTAATATTTAATGCTGTAGGTTAGTGTTTAGCAACTATTATGCAAAATTCTTTGAACGAAATATTTATGCAGAAATCGCATGTTTAGTTTAGGTATAATTCGAAAAAATGTAGCGGGCTTGTTTATAATATTATAGATAATATATTTTCATTCAATTTAGACAGCATTTCCGTTGTTGGATATAATATATATGATAATCCTGATAATGGTAATATTGTTTCTACATTATAGATACCTTCAGTTTTAGTATAAATTAATTCAGTGAAGATTTGTAGTTCATTAATCAATTAAGTAGGCGTATAATATTTGTCAGCGGTTTCACTCTCATAATAATTGATTGCAGATTGTTATTAAATATGTATAAATAGTACACCCGTGTATGGTATTTGTTTAGATAAGTTAGTTAATGGATCAGTGAATACAAATTACACATAAAGCTGTGTATTTCCATTTGTATTTGAATATTCGTAATGTGTATGTTCCGAAGGCTATATTTACAACGATAGTATTTGTTTTAATATAATTAATTAATTTACCAATATAGAACTATATCAAATTTAAAATATTTCAAGCATTAATGACAAAATACAGTAACTTGCGCTCAAGATAAGTTAAGATATACAATATTTAGAAAATAGTTTATATTATAATCTTACAAAAGTTTAAGCAGAACTATCATCTATTAACTCTTCATTTAGCTTATAACTATCATAATTAAACACTTCTATGTATAATTCATATTTATACATGAATCAATCAATGATATCTATGGATAATGATATACATAGCTTGAATACCACAATAATAAATAATATGATTTTATCAACATATAATTTACAATAATTAAATTCAACTTTAAGTAACAGAATTACATAATAAACAGGGTAGATAGGAACAATTAATTCTTAAATAAGTACACTGTAAACGAATTCAAATACATTTAATAGTCAACTTGGAAACTTGAATACATAAATAAGCAGTTTATAAAATTAAATTGATTAAATTAAAACGTCTGTAGCTTCAATATCAGGTAGTTAATTAACTGGAACCTGCTATTAAAATGGATGTGGAGTGACATGCAATGTTTGTAACAATGGAAATTGTGCATTATTATCGCATTACGATTGTATTGACTGATTTACAGTGAGCGTTATGTATATTATAAGCACTTTTAACAATGATAAAACATATTCTAATATTTAACATACAATATTAATATACCTGATAGATAAAAAATTGAAACTATTTTTGTCAGAGTACCTCTACATACTACATTTTGGCAGGTTGATTTGAGTGTAGAAGATTAAAAAGTATATATACCTGTATCGTTTGCTTTTGCAAATTGTGTAACTTTGTATAGATGTTGTAAACTTAATTAAAATTTAGATTAAATTTAGCAAACCGTTTGTGTAACTATTTCTTCATAATTGATTACAGTAGCTAATTAAAAACAATCACTGAACTTTCATCGTGAATAACTGGAACAGATATATTAATAAATTTCATTTCGCGCGAATTCCATCAAGTGTTTATTTAAACTCTTATTGTTCAGTCTTTGAAATGTAGCAAAAAGAGAACACAGTTGGCGGCGCGTACTCCTACTGAGAACGACGGAATGAGCTTCCAGGGTGAATATTAGCTATGTTGAATGCAGAATGGCCAGAGGCGTTCATTTTTTCAGATATACTAATTATTAGTATAGCTAAGTATTAGTAACTACTGGGGTATACGGGGTATGATTGTCAGAGAAAATACGCCCATAACTCGAGTAATAGTGAGAATTAATTAATTTCCTTCTATAACTACTAATAATAGATATTTAATAACACTATGTTAATTTTTAATATTGTAAACTTCTCACTTCAAATTGGACTTGAGATATAAAATAAGAAAATATTCTATTCTAATCAAATTGTGTTTGTGCGCTGCATTAACACATAGTATACTAGGTGAGGTATTGATTTTGGTCAAAATGATGATGCAGCGATTACCAAGATAGTGGTATTGTACATAAACTATCTGTTGAGTGCTTCTGAGTGATTATTTTATTCAAATCACATATTTTGAAGTCTGTTTTTTAATTATCATTTCATTGGTGTGTTAAAATAATGTAAAATATTCATATAACAACAATTAAAGACAAATATATAATTTTGGTTTCATGTTAAATATTTGACATGAAATTCAGACAAAAATTATAACTACAAATAACTAACTAATAACTTAATAAAAAATAATTCATTGAAATATAGATATCAATTATTGGTAAATTATTAATTATATTTACATACAATATTATATATCCTCACTTAACTTTCGTTTATACTGGATCAGTATCGTGTTCTAAACCTTTGAGGGCATCAAAGGTATGCTCCTTCATCTAGAAGAAGCGTCTTCAGAAGAACGAATCAATGCTCGATTCTTCTGTGCCTTTATTGGGTTTCGCGCTTTTCTTGGGCTGTTCCTACTGGGCAGGTAGGTTTTATTCTCTCTGTTTCAAGATATCTTCAATGTTCTCGATTTTCTTCAGAGATTTAATTTTTTACTAGAATATTCCGCAATGATCTTTAGATATGAGATTTCTCTTGTAGAAGGACTACACAATAATCATCAAGTTGGATTATATCTTCGTGATCTTCATGTTTGCGTGGTCTTCTGCGTAGTTCTGTATAATATCTTCAAGTTCGCTGCATAATCTTTTCTAGTATAGTTCGGGCTCAAACTTTTCTTCCGCGACCATCTGTCTAATTTCGCTAGCTTACTCAACGTTTGCACGTCTCTTTCGATTTTAATGTCTTACTCGGTAAGATCGGTTTCTATTTGACGTTCAATTTTTATGTCTTGGTCTCTTAAAAATTCAAGAGTTTTCATGCCAAAGTGTTTTCTTTTAATTTGAGTTTAGGGAGCTTGCTTGGGTTAGGTTTATAGAGTTTGAGATTTTCTCACTGCTTCGCTTTTGTTGGTATTTTGATTCTTTGGTTATACATATGGTTATATACACATGGTTATATATATTTTATATTTACATACAATATTATAATGTATAAAGCATATAACTACTTTTCATTCCACGAATGAATTTGAATGTCGTCAATTTACCTACATCTTAGATTACGTTGTGTTAAATGAAAATATAATATTCAAAGAAGGCATAAGGAGACTTTGAATATTTTAAATTTAGATAAATTTGTAAAGTTGAATTTATGATCAGTATTGAACTACTTCAAAAGAATATGATATCCACAAAGAATAGTCATCATGATGTTGTTTTCACTGTGATCAATGAATTCAGTTTTTATAGTTCATAAAGAGATTGATATATTGGGATCGGCTAAGTAGAAAAACTACATGTCTTGAAGTTCATTTTTCGGGCATTTTGATACTAATTATTATATATTCGTGTTCTTGATGATATCCGTAAATTTCTGGGAGAAATTAATTTTTTCACTCCTCTGACGGATTTGGTCTCCAAAGTAACTTTCAGGGAACCTAACAAGAATTAAAACCTAAATAAATTCGCTTGCTCTAGAGCCTTCTGATAACTTGGTGGGAAGGCTCAGCCAGATTATAATTATTTAAACGGGAAAAGAGGCCAAAAACAGCGATTTTAAAAGTTCACCGTACAAAATGGCATGAGAGCCCTGCAATCGCTCTTAAACAGGTAGTTCAGGAATTATAGATGGTCAAATCAAAATTAAGAAGAGAGAATAAATATTTGATAATTGTAGATGATACAATAGTGATTTTAAGTTTAATTTTGAGGGAAATTCCCGACATTACAATATAAATAATATTTGTGAACTCACACAGTTAAGAAATCATTATTAAAAGTGCCGAAAACACCAAAAAGTGACCATTTTAGGTCTCTCTTCTTAATTTCTCCCAGAAATTTACGGATATCATCAAGAACACGAATATATAATAATTAGTATCAAAATGCCCGAAAAATGAACTTCAAGACATGTGAAAAACTGGTTGTCGAGTTAAATCTTCTTGCATACTCGTGGAAATCAGCAATTCGTCATATTTCCAAATTATTTAACGAATTTATCCCGTAAAATTAAATATGTGGGTTTAGTGAAATATGAGTTTGAAGTTTTCAAGAAATTGTTCATCGAAGTCTTGAAAAGTTTTTCGATTCAGGTTTCATGAAATCAATTCTACTCAGTTCGCATGCTGGTAGTCGGCTTCCATATTTTATGATTCCACGTTCGTAACTTATCATGTAAATTAATTTTCGGGGGTTTTGTTGGAATTGTTTTGGTTGGCACCATTCAGAGTTACAGGTTAGACTTCAGCATAATTGAAGCGAACGAAACAAATAATTCTATTTGTAGAAAAGAAAATATATTGGAATACTAATTCCACTCCAAACTTGAAAAAGTTAGAAGCCTTAACAAGACATCTCAATTAAAATTATATGCAGGGTCCTACTTAGTTTATTCGCACATCATTTAAATTGATTTAGCTCATTTTTAACAACCTTAATAAACAAAATTTGATTTGAAGAACAACAGAAAGTAAGTTAGCCCAGTATCATCAGTGTACAATTATATACAACCATGACTCTATTTGCACATGCTAATCTTAAGAAGCAGAAGAGAACACGTAAGAAAATTACTAAAATGGTTAGTAAACATATTTTCATTATGCAATGAATAACGTTATATGAACGATGAATAAGTTGATATGAGGTAAGATTAACTATCAAATAATACAATAGAATGCAATCCATCGGGTCCAAAACGTTATTTTACTCTGACAATCAAACCCCGTATACCCCAGTAATACTTTCATTTGGAACATTTATAATCAAATAAATATATATTTGCGAGTTCAAGGTCTTAAAATGTACATTTGTGTATTAAAATCAATGTTACTGCTACTCCACAACTTTTTATTAAAATATGTCTTTTTAAACACAAATATTTTTGACATAATCACCCTTATATTGTATATGCTAGATTAAGTTTTAAATATAACAGATTATACAGCAAATACATTTTCTGAATCTTTAGTCGTTAATGAATGTTAAATCAATGTAAATAGTTATATTTCTTTCATTAATTGTTGGAGTGGAAATCGTTAATAACATATATACCTTTATTTCGTTTCAACAAAATTAATAACATAAACGAATCTCAAAGTGAATTCTCACTTTACATAAACTGTTAAACTGTTGTTCAATTAACCCAAGATTCGACAATGAGGGTTTTTGACGAAAGTCGATTTTAGAAGGAGAGTGAATTTAGGAATTATAACTATATTTTTGGAGGATATAGACCTGTACTATTGTAGATGAAATATAAAATTTTACCACATCACAAATGATGAATAAAATGCTGGTCGCCAAAAACCAAGTAAAATTACACATTAATGATAATTGTTGAATATCGATAATTCTGCGATGCTCGTAACAGTCTGGAGGGCTATGATGATTGTAGCTATTACCATTTAAGAATATTTATAAATTTATAGATTGTTTAAATAGCTAAAATAAATCCATTTTGACTCAGATTCCAGCGTTTAATACATAAATGAACGAATTGATACAGTTGTATAAAATATTTTAAATTATCCAAGTCAAAATAATGGTCGCTTGTAAATTCTAAATCGAGTAAGAGCTAAGTTACTCCAACAATTTTCTCAACAATGATTACGAATTTGCGGCTCATCGCATTTAAGTTATAGATTAATCTCAAACTTTTACTCTTTTGATTTTCTATTTCACCAAGCAACTCAAGTGTAAGTTACAAGTTACAGCTGGAACCAAATATAGAATATAAGAAGTATTAGCTTGAGAACATACAAAAGCACTAATGATTTTTACAAGTGATTTTTATTTGTTAGCTTAATATAAATTTTACAAAAATAGTCATTTCAACAACATTATTAGGGAATCTCCGGAAACTTATTATTTTCTAGCTTAATCATCCTGCTTGTAATCTACAATTGCTTCAGTTCCTAAGCCTAGTCTTTCATTCTCTCTAAACATGAATTTTCAGCTTGAAGCTTGAATCATCCAGAAGTAATATCAACTAAACTATTAATATTATTCAGTATTGTATGAGATTATCATAGTTAATTTTATTTTCTTAGATCTGTTATTTTAGCAAGGCTACATTTTGTATCCTCTTCAAGAACTCTTCATTCGTGGCTAAGTCTAGCGGCCCTGTTAAATCATCGCAAATATATTAAAAATGACATAGAAAAAATCGATTTAAAAAGCATTCAAAGGACTAAAGGTTGAGCTAGGATATTCTTGGGTTAATTCATCTTCATTCTTTTTTATGTTAGCATATTGAAACTGATCATTGTCTCATTAACTTACTTAAGTCCTAGATTTCTTGAATTTAAACCCAAAATTATTACTTACAAATACATTCCCCTTATAAACAGATCATTCTAAAAATAATACAAACAAAACAACTGCGTCCAATATACCATCTCACTCAGTTTTATCGTCCCGTTCGAGCGGTGTGACCATAATGTGCCTCAGAACCGCCCCCAAAGCCGCCGCGATCGCCAAAACGGTGCAGAAAACGACTAAAATTCTCGCCCCGTCGTTTTCAGGGGTCGGATTCGGAAAATATTCCACTTTAAAACGAACATTTTGTATTTTATTCGAGTTTGAGGTGATTTTAACGTGAATTGCGTTCTGGTTGTTAAAATCGGCCCTGAAATCGATCACTTCAGAAGAGTTAATTAAGTGGTCGCATGTGGTATATAAAGAGGAGAAGCACAGAGAGGTGTTAAATACATTTTCAGTAGTTACACGCACATTGTCCAAGCGCAAAGCGTTGTGCACCGCGTAGTGCATGATAGCGCCCGGAAGAACGTCTACGCTGAAAAACTCGGCAGCGGGAACCATTGACAAACTCAATACGTTAACAAGAAATTACGTTTGGAGTGGATAAATTATCATTTAAGTGAGGAAAAGACAGTAAATACACCATAATTGTATTACTTACATATCCGAAATCATTTAGCAGAAGTAGAATAGTAGTAAAACAGGTTGTTAGGAATTCGAATGGAATTAAAATAACAATATTTCCAACAATAATGCCTATGTAAATACCTGTAACTAATAATTATTATCTGATTTCCTATATTATACTTTTTAAAGAAATTTTGACAGTTTGAAATGAATCACTTAACTGAAATGTCCATAATACCACTTTTAGACGCTTTGGAGGTTGTGAGACAGAGGTTGTGAGTACATTAGCCACTATATAATATACAATTCCTTGGCATTTGTTTTTGAAGTTCCACTCCAACACTAGATTCTCAAAAGCAGACCAAGTTGGCATCCACGTCGAAATTTTATTAATAGTGCTCACAATAAGCCTTTAAGAAGAAACTAAAAATGTTACCCATAATAAAATTTTGAACTATCCTATTATTGATGCGAAACTCGATCTTTTTCAAATACCATATTTTAGGAACTACATCGGTATAGACGCCATTTATTATTATGAAAGGGCTTAATGTAAATGGGCTGTATAGAGATTGTCAACAAATTGATAATATCGATGATACACTAATTTTTATCCATAGAAAGGAAAGTATCACAACTGAATTGTTTCTGCACACACTTTTCCAAATTGATCCAATTAAATGTACTTCAAGTTTCGATGATACGAGTTTTAAAGAATTATATATTATGATTTTTAAAGCTGAAATAGAAAGTACTTCTAAAATCAAAGCTGATAAGCTCGAAGCTGAACTAAACTAGAAATAATAATTTTGGAACCATCAAAACTTAAAAACAGCAATAACTACCCCAGTCGACAGGTAGAATTACTAGTCGTCCACAATTTATGCATTATACAGAAACTTCCCGTTGAAATAAAGTTATCTGCTCTGATAACAAATTTATGTTATGTACGTAGTAAGCATTAAATTATTGGAATACAACTATTCATAGTGTGCGTCCTGGACTAATAAAATTTCTTGCTCGAATAAAAACTTGAATATTTAATCCTATATTGACTCCTAACAGATAATTCAAAATAGAATATAGTATTAGTACTATATTAACTCAGTGCGCTGCTCACGATCCTTGATTCGTACTTCTTGTTAATTAAATTCAAATTTTTTATTATTTTGGAAAATGACAATAAAAAAGTATAAAACATAACTATCTCTAGGTATCAAATTGAAAGTTAACTAAGTAATATTAATGCCTTTGGAGATGGCTATCTGAGCCAAGTAGTAAGTATTAATTCAAGACAAAAATTGAGTTTGGATGCTGCAACAAACATTCTATAGAATTTTCTGAAGATAGAATTAGTCAATAGGTAATAAGTAGTTTTGAAAATATTCATTATATTTACTTATTTACTTAAGATTTATTGTGCTCATAATTTGAAGAAATTTTAAAACAAGACATTGAATTTAGTTCATTTGCTAAATGCAACTAGTAAGTTTATCTTAAGACTCCAATTAAATAAACAAACGATATAAAGTTACGCCAAGTAAGAATAAAAAACTCAAAACATTATATAAGCAAAATATGTTATTAGAAATCCTGAGGATTATTAGTAAATTGTACTGTTTATTGAATATGTATGAGAGTTATCAGTAGTAGTTGAGCTCCAGTTGACGGCTATTCAGAATTTCTTCGGGTAAATTAATCAAAGATTTTGCACTAATTTGTAAATTATATAAGCTATAAGAGAGAATATGCGACTTCTGATATCATAGTTATTGAAACTATAGTTTTTAATAAATAAAAATACCGAGTAAGTTAATTCACAATGAAAAATGATGATTTAAAAAATATTCAAAATTCATAATTAAGATTCCCTTGTTGCATTGATAAAATTAATGTTCACATTAAGTACTATCAGAAACAATTCAGTATCAGTACTTCCAGCTGTAAACAGATAAGTTATGTTAAACAATGTATAATAGCAAATTCGGTAATTTTACAAATTTTATCAATAAGCGATCTCAAGGAATCTTATTACATAGAATAAAACTAGACCTCACTAGCCTCAATAATAACAGAAAGACTAACGAAAATACATTATGCAAAGGTTCAAAATTCAAGAAGTATGTAATGAAGTGAAAAACTGAACTTATAAATTAAAACCAAGAAAATGTATATTACTTTGAAAGTATTATAGCAATATAAAAATTCCTGCTTAATTCCACTAAAACACCTAGTATACACATTTCTTAACTGTAACCTTATCATCTAAAAAGATTTTTAAATGTAGTGGTGGATTCTCCAGGCTGCTGCTCGCCGTAAGAAGCTAATCGACGTTAAAATAAATAATAAACAAGACAATGTACCAGTAAGTAATTTTCCAGTTGACATTTTCGAGGTAAAGTCAATGAACATGTTCTTCTTGGAAATTGAAATAAACGATTTGATTCCGATTTACAAAGAAGAAGAAAGAAGGCGCGGACTTTAGAATTAACCGTTTTACGTTCCCAAATATTAAGCCAGTTTTCACAAATGAATTTATTAAAGAGTGAATTATATTATTTTACTAAATCTTAATTAAACTTAAATTGTTAATTTCTTTTTCTTTGCATAAATATTTATTTTTTGTATATATATATATTTATTATTTATTTATTTATTAACATTTTCACAAATAAATAAAATTTTATATTACAATATAAAATGGCTCACTAACCATCAGTACTAAGGTTCAATCCAATCAAACCATCTTCAGAAATCATGACTATTCACAAATCCACACTTAGTTACACAATAACGTAACCTCAAACTAATCTCAATATCATTCCAAATTGTCACTCTGAATAGCCTCCTCAGACAACCAAAGTTAGTTCGGCTTCTAAAACAAGTACTACATAACTTTGCTTGTAAGGGAGTAGCATATTTGCTTGTAAGGGAGTTGAAATCGGTAACTCCCTTATAAACAAAAATGTATCCAAAATGTATCTAAGAAAAATGTCGAATTTGAATCAAAAAACGAGGTTAAAACGCATGGTATTTGTCACTTGCTTTTAAGTTTTACATGATGGAGCTCCCTTATAAGCGAGTTGACCTACACCCTTATAAGCGAAATAGCACCTCCCTTACAAGCAAGGTAATGTAGTATATAGGAATTATGAAAGTATGATATGATATTTTTAGAATTTTGGTAACTTATACTCGAAAATTCAGTTTGAAATCCATTATTCACTCCAATGTAATCAATCATCAGATAAAATTAAACTGAAGGAATAGACCCGAGTACTGGTGCTACTTCAGACAATCAAAAAGTTGATACTATATTTGTTCGAGTCCCGCTCAATTCTGTATTTTATTAAGCATCTATATGTAGAAAGAAATATTTTTCTTTATGCAAACATTTCTTTGTTGATTGTGATATGTGTTATGGATTCTCTAATAATAGTAAAATCCCACTTGGAATAAGTATTGTTATTTTCTTGAACTGTAAATTCAGTAAATATGAATAATACGCAATGCCTAACTACCGCGATGGCAATCCTTAAATATACATAGAAACAATAGACAACTCTTGTACATAATTCACAAATGCTGAAATTGCTGGTGGTCGCTCAGTTCGTGAACTTTCCGTAAAAGTTTTATGTTAACAATTAAAACTGATTAATATACCAGAATCCGAGAAAAACGAACTTATTTTGGATTTCGTAAAAAGAAGATGTACATCAAATAATGATGTTATTATTGCGATGTGTTCTAATGGCTTTGATTATTATAGTTTTACGTAGCTAAAATAAATGACAAATGAATAAGTGTTAATTATCTTTGTATAATTTGGTCTTGATTTAAGTAATTTTATTCAAATAACAGGAATGACTAACGAGTAAATTACAGATGTAATGTTAAATTCAGTTTTAACAAACGAATAAGTTTTAGCTACTTTTGCTTAACATAATTAAGACGTATCTACGTTTGCACAAAAGAAAGGAATAACTGATGAAGAAGTATTAACTGTTCTCGTAAAAAAAGGTGTTGATTGTTTGAATTTCGCTTAAAAGAAGGGAATGACAAATGATGTTGTTCTTAGTATTTTAGGAAAATTAACCATAGATATATCTGGTCCCATATTGAAAATGGGAATAACCAATGACCAACTTGCTTCTATTATGGTGAATTCCACTTTACCTAATGATTAAGTAATTACTACTTTAGTGAAATCAAAATAAGACGTATTAGTATTCGCGCAAAAGAGAGGAATATCAACGAATCAAATTTTGATTTATCTGGCAAGGAATGGTGTTGATTCATCAGAATTTGCTTAAATGAGAGGTATTTCAAACGAGCAGGTTATGTTGATATTATCTAAAAATAATTTGGATTACGCCGGTTTTGCATAACAGAAGGGAATTAGCAACGATCAGGTTATTATCATTCTTGAAAAGAATGGAATAGCGGTGTCCGAATTCATTCAAAAGAAGGGAATCTCAAACGAACATGTTTTAATTCTTCTATTTAGAAATTATCTAGATTATGTTAAGTTCATTAAATATAGTGGAATGACCGACGATTAGGTTATTGTTACTTTTTCAAAGAATAATATCGATATATCTGATTTCACTTAAAAGAAATAAATTAGTAATGATCAAATTATTATATCTTTAACAAAAAATGATATAGATATATCTAAATTTGCCAAAAAATAAGGAATATCAAACGAATATATTTTAATTCTATTAGTGAAATAAAACTTAGATTATATAAATTTTGCTCTATAAAAAGGAATTAAAAACGAAGAAGTATTGATAGCGCTTATAAAGAATAATCTCGATTACAATGCATTTGTTTTGACTAAAGCAATTTCAATAAATTAAATTTTAGTAGCGGTTATAAAATCAGGGCTCGATTACCAAACTTTTGCTAATAATAAAGGTTTAACAACCGATTAAGTTATTATTACTCTTGCTTAGAATAATATTGACTGTTCTACGTTCGCTAAAAACAAAAATATATCTTACGATGATATATTGATTATACTAATGAAGAATAAAGTAGATTATTTAAATTTTATTTAAAAATATTCTTTGACGGATGATTAAGTTTTAGTTGCTCTGATGAAGTCTGGACTTGATTATTAATCGTTCAAATAATCTAAAAATATATCAAGTGAACAGATTATACAAATAGTTTCGAATTTTGATCTTTCTCTTCTAGAAAAACAAAAATTACTATCCTAGTATACTGATTTAAAAGTTGATTTGAAATTAATCAATAATGCTTTGATAAAACACGAGTACGAACTTACTAATGAGCGTGTTATCTAATTCTTAAATTATAAGCATAATGAAATGGCTATGGAACTAATATTATAGGAAGAGTATGTTGCTAAGTAGAATGAAGAAAAAAATGAATATATTTTAAAGCTTAAAACGTAAATTATAGATCTGTAAAAAGTAAATGAAGAGTAAAAGAAATAATACGAAGAAAAACTGTTAGCATAACAGAAATAGTATGATATAGAACTAATTAAATGTAAAAATGAAATAGAAACATTAAGAATTGAATTCTAAAAAGATCTTCAAAGAGAATATGAAAAGTACAAAATCGAAATTGAACAAATGAATAAGACGTTTGAAATTACGAATAAAAATACAATAATGGAAATTTAGAAATAACAAGAAGATCAAGAAATAGATATAAATGACATAAATGATTCTTTAGATTATTAATTATAAATTGAATGTTAGCAACTTCGATAATAGCTTATGGAAGAAAAACAATATAATAATGTATAATTACAAATGATGTAACAATAGATAAATCATGCAAATTAAAGAAATACAGAAATTTAAAACAAATTAACTGAGGAAAAGAAATAAAGGTTAATATACTTTTAATAACTTTAAAATAGACAATCTTAAACTAGTAAATAACTTGAAACTAGTAAAATAGAACAAGCCGAAAAAATAGTAGAATTACAAAATGAAAACTAATCTCTTTAAAACACTTTAAAGGAACTGAAGGAACAAATAGAAAATTTAAACATTAATGAATATTAGAAACTTATCTAGGATTAAAATATTGAGCTTAAAGATAAAAGTGAACAGATATTAAAGTTAAAGGAAGAAATAGATAAGTTGAACATAAGTTAACTGCAAAATGTACAGATAGAGAAAGTATTAACTATTCTGAAAAAAATTGAAAATCTATAATGAGTTTAAATTTTTAAAATATATTGTAGTTTTCAAATTTCTTTATATATTTAATAATAATAATAAATAACTCGGAACAACCGCTGATAATTGAGGATTTGCAACATGAGTGAGAAGATTTCTGAATAATAATAACGACTCCTTCCTAAGCAAACACTGCTGCCTTGCAGTGGCGCGCTAACGAAGAAGCCAAGCTGCATTACACCAGCTTGATCACTAATGCTCTGCATGAAGGCACCATCGCGACGAAGTAAGGTTAGAGAGACCGTCAAGCTACCGGAAGAAGGGCACCGCGAGCGCCGCCAGGCCTCGAGGGTGTGGGAGCAAGGCAAGAAGGCGAAGCCCAAGGCAATGCTGGATCGGACGGGCTCGGAGTAACCGTCGACAATTGAAGACATGGAACATGAGCGAGTGAGAGAAATAATCAATTTTATTTATTAAAATATAATACCAACTGATTGTTGAGTTTATATATACTGACAGGTATAAGAAGTGAAATGATTTGCTTTTAACCATATATTCTTTCTAATCAATAAATACTATTTCCATAACTAGTGATGGTTATTTATATTGAAGTATATTGAAGTATATAACAAATACGAGTTTTTAATATATTACGATAATGGAATAATATCATTTAATGCCTAGTATATCATAAAAAAGCTATTACGTTTTTAGAAATTACCACTTTCAAATGACATCATAAATATGCGATTTGTGAAAAGCTTGATTTGACTCATTTATAATTGCGTGCTCGCATCCACATTGTTAACTGAAGTTAGTCACTTGAACTAACATTATTGACCTCGGAACCTTTGTAACTATCTTTGGGATGGCTGGTATGAATCTTGGGACTAGCTTAGTTGTACTTCTAAGTTTAGAGCGGGGAACAATATCATAACTCTTAAATCAGTTTCTTCCTAAAAACTCTATCAAACCTCTGCAATATACGGACTTCCAGTATTACAGGGAGTGAAAGCAGGATTTCATTCTGCTAATTTCGTTCAGCTAATTTATTTAAAAATTGACTTATTCTCCTTTTGGTGGCAGATACCAACTATGGTATATATGTTTACATTGTATACCATAAGATAAAGTAAAATAGTTACTTGATATTAAAAAGATGTTAAATCACGCATAGTAAATACATTAAAGCTGTTACATAAATGAGGAAGCATAATCACTTAATTGGAAACAAAGATGAAAGCCATTTTAATAAACTGGAATATTATCAACCACAAGAATTATAAGAATATATTATATTACTTGGCTATAGTAAAAAACTAATATATATTTATTAATTGCGTTTAGATGTATTGTTGTATTATAGTAGTGTTGTTTGTAGTGTTGTATTGTTGCTGTTGAGTGAGCCATGTTATTGTACTATGGTATCAACGGTTGGGCAGTTTTCGCCCTTTATTTCTTAGGCTTCTTTGATTTCAGTTTTACCTTGTGTCACAATATATAAAAATATAAAATGTACAAATGTTAATTAAATTGATATTCTGGTTTAGTTGAATTATAAGACATCATTAAAGCTAATTCTCATTTGATGAAAACACCATAATAATCATTCACATTTTAAATATACATACATTCATATTGTACTATTAGGAAAATTAACTTAAGTGAATGATATAATATCTTTGGTCAACAACTTAAATTACAACACCGTTAAAAAATACAGATACAGAATCACAAGTAGATTTTTCTAAATAATTCGTACTTTAATCATTAATTTCTGTTTGACACAAACTCAATAATAAATAACAAATGTACAAATAATAAAATACGAATCTAATCAAAATAAAAATGAATAAAATATAAATATTATATTAGTATTTATAAAAAAAGTGAAATACATTTACCACCTCCAATGTAAAAGCGAATAGCATGGACCTAATCGGAAATATAATAGTTAGTACAACTAACTGAAAATAATAGAGTCGCTAATAAGTAGATAAAATGGGATTTAGTTTACCTTCCTTGACCGAGTCTCCTTTACTTTGCCCACCACTTTATATAAGTTTAAATTAAGTAACAATATTGTAAGCGTTAATAAATAGTTAGTAATAATTATAATAATACTTTGATTTAATTTACATTAATTATCTTTTAAATAAAATGACTCACTTAACTGTAACTTTATCTTCTTTAAAATATATAACTGGTCTGTCTTAAAATAAATGTAAATGAACTAAATACAAGTTATTTTGTAATTAGATTATATAGATATATTATTATGAACACATTAATAACTAGACATTAATTATTAGAATCACATTCATTTCATAAAATTCTCTTTGTCTTGTGGAATGTAAAAAGGCTCTTTGTCAAGACCTCTTCGGATTTCTTCAGCTTGGTATGTACTGATCAAATCTTGCGGATCAATATCAAGGAAAAATGCAGTCATAGCTGGTAGTTCTGCTAAATCAAGTGAATACTTTGTTTCTGGAATTTCATCGTTTACGCGCTGCAAAATCCTTACATTTATCATTTTCATTCTTCTTATCACCATTCTCAAAATCCACCATTACATTTTAAAGTCAGCTTCAGAAATCGTTTACACTTGATTAGGATCACTCAATATTTTCTTGAATAATGAGTACATTTATTGTTATTTCCTTGCTATTTGCACGTATTAACTCGATATTTACTTTACAGTGAATTTAGACATGAAGTTCTATTAAATTAAATTGAAATCCTTGTTATGAATGACACAAAACACCCATAATGCAAGTATTTCTACACGGTTCCACATATGATTTTGTCTGATTTCAACGTCCATATTTTTCTTCAGTACATTAGCGTAATATGACTTACATTGAGAAGCAGAACGAGTTGGAATCTATTCTGCAACTAAATCCCATTTTATCTACTTATTAGCGACTCTATTATTTTCAGTTAGTTGTACTAACTATTATATTTCCGATTAGGTCCATGCTATTCGCTTTTACATTGGAGGTGGTAAATGTATTTCACTTTTTTTATAAATACTAATATAATATTTATATTTTATTCATTTTTATTTTGATTAGATTCGTATTTTATTATTTGTACATTTGTTATTTATTATTGAGTTTGTGTCAAACAGAAATTAATGATTAAAGTACGAATTATTTAGAAAAATCTACTTGTGATTCTGTATCTGTATTTTTTTAACGGTGTTGTAATTTAAGTTGTTGACCAAAGATATTATATCATTCACTTAAGTTAATTTTCCTAATAGTACAATATGAATGTATGTATATTTAAAATGTGAATGATTATTATGGTGTTTTCATCAAATGAGAATTAGCTTTAATGATGTCTTATAATTCAACTAAACCAGAATATCAATTTAATTAACATTTGTACATTTTATATTTTTATATATTGTGACACAAGGTAAAACTGAAATCAAAGAAGCCTAAGAAATAAAGGGCGAAAACTGCCCAACCGTTGATACCATAGTACAATAACATGGCTCACTCAACAGCAACAATACAACACTACAAACAACACTACTATAATACAACAATACATCTAAACGCAATTAATAAATATATATTAGTTTTTTACTATAGCCAAGTAATATAATATATTCTTATAATTCTTGTGGTTGATAATATTCCAGTTTATTAAAATGGCTTTCATCTTTGTTTCCAATTAAGTGATTATGCTTCCTCATTTATGTAACAGCTTTAATGTATTTACTATGCGTGATTTAACATCTTTTTAATATCAAGTAACTATTTTACTTTATCTTATGGTATACAATGTAAACATATATACCATAGTTGGTATCTGCCACCAAAAGGAGAATAAGTCAATTTTTAAATAAATTAGCTGAACGAAATTAGCAGAATGAAATCCTGCTTTCACTCCCTGTAATACTGGAAGTCCGTATATTGCAGAGGTTTGATAGAGTTTTTAGGAAGAAACTGATTTAAGAGTTATGATATTGTTCCCCGCTCTAAACTTAGAAGTACAACTAAGCTAGTCCCAAGATTCATACCAGCCATCCCAAAGATAGTTACAAAGGTTCCGAGGTCAATAATGTTAGTTCAAGTGACTAACTTCAGTTAACAATGTGGATGCGAGCACGCAATTATAAATGAGTCAAATCAAGCTTTTCACAAATCGCATATTTATGATGTCATTTGAAAGTGGTAATTTCTAAAAACGTAATAGCTTTTTTATGATATACTAGGCATTAAATGATATTATTCCATTATCGTAATATATTAAAAACTCGTATTTGTTATATACTTCAATATACTTCAATATAAATAACCATCACTAGTTATGGAAATAGTATTTATTGATTAGAAAGAATATATGGTTAAAAGCAAATCATTTCACTTCTTATACCTGTCAGTATATATAAACTCAACAATCAGTTGGTATTATATTTTAATAAATAAAATTGATTATTTCTCTCACTCGCTCATGTTCCATGTCTTCAATTGTCGACGGTTACTCCGAGCCCGTCCGATCCAGCATTGCCTTGGGCTTCGCCTTCTTGCCTTGCTCCCACACCCTCGAGGCCTGGCGGCGCTCGCGGTGCCCTTCTTCCGGTAGCTTGACGGTCTCTCTAACCTTACTTCGTCGCGATGGTGCCTTCATGCAGAGCATTAGTGATCAAGCTGGTGTAATGCAGCTTGGCTTCTTCGTTAGCGCGCCACTGCAAGGCAGCAGTGTTTGCTTAGGAAGGAGTCGTTATTATTATTCAGAAATCTTCTCACTCATGTTGCAAATCCTCAATTATCAGCGGTTGTTCCGAGTTATTTATTATTATTATTATTAAATATATAAAGAAATTTGAAAACTACAATATATTTTAAAAATTTAAACTCATTATAGATTTTCAATTTTTTTCAGAATAGTTAATACTTTCTCTATCTGTACATTTTGCAGTTAACTTATGTTCAACTTATCTATTTCTTCCTTTAACTTTAATATCTGTTCACTTTTATCTTTAAGCTCAATATTTTAATCCTAGATAAGTTTCTAATATTCATTAATGTTTAAATTTTCTATTTGTTCCTTCAGTTCCTTTAAAGTGTTTTAAAGAGATTAGTTTTCATTTTGTAATTCTACTATTTTTTCGGCTTGTTCTATTTTACTAGTTTCAAGTTATTTACTAGTTTAAGATTGTCTATTTTAAAGTTATTAAAAGTATATTAACCTTTATTTCTTTTCCTCAGTTAATTTGTTTTAAATTTCTGTATTTCTTTAATTTGCATGATTTATCTATTGTTACATCATTTGTAATTATACATTATTATATTGTTTTTCTTCCATAAGCTATTATCGAAGTTGCTAACATTCAATTTATAATTAATAATCTAAAGAATCATTTATGTCATTTATATCTATTTCTTGATCTTCTTGTTATTTCTAAATTTCCATTATTGTATTTTTATTCGTAATTTCAAACGTCTTATTCATTTGTTCAATTTCGATTTTGTACTTTTCATATTCTCTTTGAAGATCTTTTTAGAATTCAATTCTTAATGTTTCTATTTCATTTTTACATTTAATTAGTTCTATATCATACTATTTCTGTTATGCTAACAGTTTTTCTTCGTATTATTTCTTTTACTCTTCATTTACTTTTTACAGATCTATAATTTACGTTTTAAGCTTTAAAATATATTCATTTTTTTCTTCATTCTACTTAGCAACATACTCTTCCTATAATATTAGTTCCATAGCCATTTCATTATGCTTATAATTTAAGAATTAGATAACACGCTCATTAGTAAGTTCGTACTCGTGTTTTATCAAAGCATTATTGATTAATTTCAAATCAACTTTTAAATCAGTATACTAGGATAGTAATTTTTGTTTTTCTAGAAGAGAAAGATCAAAATTCGAAACTATTTGTATAATCTGTTCACTTGATATATTTTTAGATTATTTGAACGATTAATAATCAAGTCCAGACTTCATCAGAGCAACTAAAACTTAATCATCCGTCAAAGAATATTTTTAAATAAAATTTAAATAATCTACTTTATTCTTCATTAGTATAATCAATATATCATCGTAAGATATATTTTTGTTTTTAGCGAACGTAGAACAGTCAATATTATTCTAAGCAAGAGTAATAATAACTTAATCGGTTGTTAAACCTTTATTATTAGCAAAAGTTTGGTAATCGAGCCCTGATTTTATAACCGCTACTAAAATTTAATTTATTGAAATTGCTTTAGTCAAAACAAATGCATTGTAATCGAGATTATTCTTTATAAGCGCTATCAATACTTCTTCGTTTTTAATTCCTTTTTATAGAGCAAAATTTATATAATCTAAGTTTTATTTCACTAATAGAATTAAAATATATTCGTTTGATATTCCTTATTTTTTGGCAAATTTAGATATATCTATATCATTTTTTGTTAAAGATATAATAATTTGATCATTACTAATTTATTTCTTTTAAGTGAAATCAGATATATCGATATTATTCTTTGAAAAAGTAACAATAACCTAATCGTCGGTCATTCCACTATATTTAATGAACTTAACATAATCTAGATAATTTCTAAATAGAAGAATTAAAACATGTTCGTTTGAGATTCCCTTCTTTTGAATGAATTCGGACACCGCTATTCCATTCTTTTCAAGAATGATAATAACCTGATCGTTGCTAATTCCCTTCTGTTATGCAAAACCGGCGTAATCCAAATTATTTTTAGATAATATCAACATAACCTGCTCGTTTGAAATACCTCTCATTTAAGCAAATTCTGATGAATCAACACCATTCCTTGCCAGATAAATCAAAATTTGATTCGTTGATATTCCTCTCTTTTGCGCGAATACTAATACGTCTTATTTTGATTTCACTAAAGTAGTAATTACTTAATCATTAGGTAAAGTGGAATTCACCATAATAGAAGCAAGTTGGTCATTGGTTATTCCCATTTTCAATATGGGACCAGATATATCTATGGTTAATTTTCCTAAAATACTAAGAACAACATCATTTGTCATTCCCTTCTTTTAAGCGAAATTCAAACAATCAACACCTTTTTTTACGAGAACAGTTAATACTTCTTCATCAGTTATTCCTTTCTTTTGTGCAAACGTAGATACGTCTTAATTATGTTAAGCAAAAGTAGCTAAAACTTATTCGTTTGTTAAAACTGAATTTAACATTACATCTGTAATTTACTCGTTAGTCATTCCTGTTATTTGAATAAAATTACTTAAATCAAGACCAAATTATACAAAGATAATTAACACTTATTCATTTGTCATTTATTTTAGCTACGTAAAACTATAATAATCAAAGCCATTAGAACACATCGCAATAATAACATCATTATTTGATGTACATCTTCTTTTTACGAAATCCAAAATAAGTTCGTTTTTCTCGGATTCTGGTATATTAATCAGTTTTAATTGTTAACATAAAACTTTTACGGAAAGTTCACGAACTGAGCGACCACCAGCAATTTCAGCATTTGTGAATTATGTACAAGAGTTGTCTATTGTTTCTATGTATATTTAAGGATTGCCATCGCGGTAGTTAGGCATTGCGTATTATTCATATTTACTGAATTTACAGTTCAAGAAAATAACAATACTTATTCCAAGTGGGATTTTACTATTATTAGAGAATCCATAACACATATCACAATCAACAAAGAAATGTTTGCATAAAGAAAAATATTTCTTTCTACATATAGATGCTTAATAAAATACAGAATTGAGCGGGACTCGAACAAATATAGTATCAACTTTTTGATTGTCTGAAGTAGCACCAGTACTCGGGTCTATTCCTTCAGTTTAATTTTATCTGATGATTGATTACATTGGAGTGAATAATGGATTTCAAACTGAATTTTCGAGTATAAGTTACCAAAATTCTAAAAATATCATATCATACTTTCATAATTCCTATATACTACATTACCTTGCTTGTAAGGGAGGTGCTATTTCGCTTATAAGGGTGTAGGTCAACTCGCTTATAAGGGAGCTCCATCATGTAAAACTTAAAAGCAAGTGACAAATACCATGCGTTTTAACCTCGTTTTTTGATTCAAATTCGACATTATTCTTAGATACATTTTGGATACATTTTTGTTTATAAGGGAGTTACCGATTTCAACTCCCTTACAAGCAAATATGCTACTCCCTTACAAGCAAAGTTATGTAGTACTTGTTTTAGAAGCCGAACTAACTTTGGTTGTCTGAGGAGGCTATTCAGAGTGACAATTTGGAATGATATTGAGATTAGTTTGAGGTTACGTTATTGTGTAACTAAGTGTGGATTTGTGAATAGTCATGATTTCTGAAGATGGTTTGATTGGATTGAACCTTAGTACTGATGGTTAGTGAGCCATTTTATATTGTAATATAAAATTTTATTTATTTGTGAAAATGTTAATAAATAAATAAATAATAAATAAATATATACAAAAAATAAATATTTATGCAAAGAAAAAGAAATTAACAATTTAAGTTTAATTAAGATTTAGTAAAATAATATAATTCACTCTTTAATAAATTCATTTGTGAAAACTGGCTTAATATTTGGGAACGTAAAACGGTTAATTCTAAAGTCCGCGCCTTCTTTCTTCTTCTTTGTAAATCGGAATCAAATCGTTTATTTCAATTTCCAAGAAGAACATGTTCATTGACTTTACCTCGAAAATGTCAACTGGAAAATTACTTACTGGTACATTGTCTTGTTTATTATTTATTTTAACGTCGATTAGCTTCTTACGGCGAGCAGCAGCCTGGAGAATCCACCACTACATTTAAAAATCTTTTTAGCTTAGCTTTTGTATGTACAAGGGATTAACGAGGATCTGCTTGAATATCTAATACATCTCTTATTATTTATTCTAAATTTGAATAAACTGGCTCGAAATTTATTTTACTGACATGTTCGGAATGTAATTCTACTAAATGAACGCATAATCCTTGTCAAAGTTAACACACAATGCCCAGAGCGCAATGATCTCAACCCTGTTCCACCTGTGATTCTAACGAATTTATACATCCAAAGTCTTCTTCAACACGTTAGCATAGTATGATTTGCACTACGACGCCGTCCTGGATGATATCTGCGCGGCCACCACGTCCCAGTCGATCTTCTTGTCGAACTTGCGGCTGTGTTCGGTCAGCTTGGTCAGGCGCTCTATTTCTGGCGTAGTCCAAGACACTTTCCTCATATTGGGGAGTGTGAATAAAATAATTCATCTATATGCACATATTGAAATACTATTTAATAAAATATTTATTCTTCTATATACTGATTAGTAATTTTTTAAAAGTACAATTATAACTTGTGTTGGACATGAAAACTTATGTATTGTCGCTATTTTTACTAAGTATATCTAACCCGATCTTTTACAATCTTTGTGAAATATAATGTACATTTTTAATACACAACAGATACAGTGAAGTAAACTATCAAATTATCAAACGTATGTATACTGAAAAGTTATTTACATTTTAATTCGTTGGATAAATTAATTCCAAGGTAGTTATGTTTTATTATGTTAGTTTATTTAGGTGGGGTATTCAAAAAGATGCATTTATTAAATAAATCAGTGTTTTCACTTTTAATTATCTTCCGTATCCTAATTGTAGAAGGTTCTAATCAAATCCTTTTGTGATTAATCTTTTACAGTTTCAGTTTATTTCAATTCTATCTCTTTTGTTTATTCTTCTCGTTTTTCATCCACCTCCTCTTTGATTTGTTGTTCTTTTTAAATTTCTTTCTAATTATATTCTGTTACAACTTCTTTTTATTCTGGAACTGTTTCATCAGGTGAAACTTCAGTCTTTTGCTCATTTTCTTTTGTTTGAGTTTCTTTTTTCAAATCCGGTTCAAATTTAATATTCTCTTCGACTATTTGTTCTTATTTTGATTCAGCTTTCTGTAAAGACTCAATATTATTATTCAATTTTTGTTCATTTACTTTTTATGGAGTTTATTCAACTTTTGGGTCAATTTTCTGTTGTTCGGATTAAATCGGTTCTTCAGGGATTTCGAATGAAACAACAGTTGGGAAGCCCCGCTTCTCAAGGCTTCCGTTGAGTCTGTCTAGGAATACCTTTTCGTTGTTGTCGAAGCTCTTCGTGTACTCTGCTTGTGTGCGGGCCATTTCTTTCTTCGCATTTTGGAATCTCATGTTGTGCATTGAGAGGGTGATCACATTCAGTAATTGTGGGAGGCTGAAGTTGTCCTTGAGCATTCCGGGCACCATTTGCGCTTTATTCGTTTTCTTAATACGTTGAAGTAGTTCAAGAGCTTTATTGTTCGCTTGAATGAACTCCTGCTTGGTTGCAATATCGCACTTGTTCACGAAGATGAACACCAGTTAATCCTCGGTTAATTGTTGAACATATTTGTTCAGGAAATTAACAGATTCCGGTTTACAAGCGTTAACAATGAAAATAACGCTGTGGGATTTTACGAATTAATTAGAGTCGTGAATCTGAAGGCCTAGAATTTAATCGGTTTTCGTTTTTATGAACGTTTGCAAAACTGAGGATACTGGAGATGGAGGGAGCTCGGTGAAGGGACACTGGCCGAGATCCAGAGCACAAGTGGTTTTTCCGGATTGCTTTTCACCATAAACAGCAATTGAAAGCCACTATGAAATAGAAACAGATTTAATACTTTAAGTATAAGAAGCTGCTTATTTTTACTGTTATGGAGTTAAGGGATGCACGTTGAAAATAGTTGACATATCATGAAGCGAAAATCTTTAAATATTATAATATTATAATGTTTTGTGCTTTAAAAAGGTTTCACTCCATATGTTTAAAAATTATAACATGATATAAATAATAATATAATTGTCACATACTATAATATTAAACTAATGATTCTGATGATATGTTTCTTCTCATCGCTTCCTGAGAATAAATATCAATAAGTGCATGAGGATCAACATCTAAAAAGAATGTATTCATTGATTTTAATTCAAAATCATTGTTAAATAGTTAACTATCTGCTATTTACTATTGAGAAATCTAATTTACTGTCCTTACTATAGAATGTCTAACAGCTGCTAAAAGAATTTACCATTATTTGCAGAAATCTTATTCCGAAAGATGCTAGATGTAATCAGGCTTTCTAAGGACTTTCTTGAAAGTACAGTATATTATTTACTGCTTCTACTGAATCTAGCTAAACTAACTTGAAATTTGCTTAACTGATAAATTTGGAATATAGTTCTTCTGGATGAAGGCGTAGTCTTTGTCAAAGTTAACACACAACGCCCAGAGTGCGATGATTTCACCTCTGTTCCACTTGTGGTTCTAACGTATGGGAACGTCGAGGGTCTTCTTCAATACGTTGGCGTAATACGACTTGCACTGCGACGCCGTCCTGGACGGTATCTGCGCGGCCACCACGTTCCAGTCGATCTTCTTGTCGAACTTACGGCTGTGCTCGGTCAGCTGGGTCAGCTGCTCTATTTCTGGAACTGTCCAAGATACTTTCTTCATAAATGAAGTGAATTCTATTTTAAACTATTACACAGTATTTTTTTATTGTGAATATCTCAAAATGCAATATGTCTGTTTTTATGTATATACGTGTAAATATAAATACTTACTCATTCTGTTATACATTTTATTCAGTGGATAGCGATGCATAAATCAACATCTTTGATTAAGTTAATATTTGTATAATTCTAACATGAAGTTCTAGATATACTGCTATATTAATCAGTAATATACTATATTAAATTATCATATAACGGTAAATATAAGTAAAATCGAGAATTTTATTGCAGAGATTTTTTAAATCTATTGAATACGTTTGTATTGAATACGTTTTAATCTTCATATATTTTCTATTAAGCTTATTAATAGCTATTTTATTACCTTTTAAAATTTCACACTTTGATAATAATATTATTTGGTATTTATTGTTTCTAGAAATTTAAAATCTGTGAATACTTCAAGACATTTGATACTAAAACTCACTGAAAAAGCGGTTGAACCTGAATTTGTGGGGCTATGTTACTAATTGTGGGTCTTTCTTATTTTTGAATACTTTCTTTCTTAACAATTGGGACATTTCGGTTTATAGCACTTTAATTTCTGTTATTTTCAGTTATTTTGTTTATTTTTGTGTTTTAATTGTCAATCGTATTTTACTCCACTTCTGATTTATCTTTCTTTGATTCTTCATTTGAAACACTTATTTCGGGTATTTGTTTCTCGCTTGGTTCTTATTTTGAACTTTCTTTTTTGATATCCATTGTTGCGTCATTATTATCTTTTTAAAATTATTGTTATTATTTCACTATTTCTTATTTATCTATTTAGTAGTTTAAATAGTCAATTTAATCATCATTTGAAATGTTTTGTTCAAGTCTTTATTCTACTTGTATTTCTTCTATTAAAATTATTTCTTATTTCGGGATTTCAAGTTGCACTTCCTTAGCATTATTTTACACATTATTTTTAGATTTCAACAAGTTATCCATAAATATCTTCTCGTTGTTCTGCACTTTTAATTCGATTAGTTTCTTGAAGTGGGAGTTCGTGGCCGTTTAAATCTCGTTCTCGTTCACAAGTTGTATTTGCGGAATGCACTTTTATTAGAGGCTCTCGTTCAAACAGTTGAAGAACAAACGATTGTTATTTAAAAGATTACATTTGAATTCCCTTTCGCAGCGAATTACATTCACTTTCGCGTTCTCAAAACGCATTTTGTTTATTGACAAAGTGATTACATTTTAGAGCATCGGAAAACTGCTGTTGTTTTACAGTTTACAGGGGAGGATTTAAGGTCTACTATTTATTAAGGACTGTAAATTTAAGGTTGAGGCATAAGATTGAGAGAATTACTCGGGGGTGGCGAGATCGCACTTATTTAAGAGAATAAAAACCAATTGAGACTCGTGCAAGTACTAAATGAATTATTTGAGATATTCAGTTGAATCCGGTTATTGGGCATTGACAATGAAAAGAACAGTGTTGGTCAAAACAAAATCAGTAGCGTCGTGAATCGTAAAACTAAGCGCTGGCTGATTCGGAGTTATAATCACTGATTATAATACCGAAGACGAAGGAGAGGGAGGAAGCTCCGTAAAAGGACACTGTCCCAAGTCCAAAGCACAAGTGGTCTTTCCAGATTGCTTAGCGCCGAAAATAGCTATGGAAAGCTGCTAAGCGGATACTTTCGTGCTTTTTATAAATGTTGAGTAAGTATTCGCTTGTTTCTGCTGCTGGGGTGATAAATTGTGAACATTAAAGAGTGTTGACATTTAATGGTGTGAAAATATATTGCATTCGCTATAATACAATTTTAAATTTATATTTTCGTGATTTCAATTAGAAAAGATAAGTAATGTAATCAAAATGTTATGAAATTTACAGAAATATCTTATAAGTAAATTTTTTAATGTAAATTGAATCATTTAAAATCAGTTTCTTCATTTTTGTTATTATTAGGTACTAAGGTGCGTTTTTGCGTCATTGGTTGCGTCTTTTTTGACCAGGTATATAGTTCTGCGTTAGCTTACTTAGCACTTTCTCTTGAACTACTTTAACTTGTTTGAGACGTGAATTGAAGAAGGTATAAAATGCTTGTTTAACTCATTTTAGCATTTCTGACATTATTATATTTTTCTTTTCATTATGATCTAATCTAGCTTGTGAGATTGACTTTGCTTGTAAACTGTATTATCTACATTATTTCACATACTTACACTACAAAACTACGCCCAGATAAGTTAATATATCAAAAAATGCGTCTTTAAAGACGCAAAGGGGGAAGATAATACAATTAAGGAAAATAATACGACAAAAAAGACGCAAAAAGACGCAAAAACGCACCTTATTATTAGCTAATTGTGGTAGGTAAGTGTTGAAATTTTCAATTTCGTGTAATCAATGATGTAATAATAAATTTAGTTCTAAAATTAAAGAAATACAGAAGTTCAAATGTAACTGATAGAAGAAAAGAAATAAAGATTATAATTTTTCAATTAACTTTAACTTAAATAATCAGATATTACTAAATATCTTGAATCTACTGTTAAAGAATAAGCTGCACGAATTGTGCAACTAGAAAGCAAAAATCAAACTCTTCAAAATACTTTGAGCGACTTGAAGGAGCAAATTGAGAAGTTGGATATTTAAGAGCTGAAGCAGTCTATTAATAACAAAGAGATATAACTTAATGATAAAGATAAATACATCACAAAGTTATAGGAAGAAATAGAGAAGATCAACGTGAATCAACTTCAAGATAAACAGATAGAAAAGGTTTTAAAACTTCTTAAAACTGTTTCAGAATGACAATATATATATATATATATCTCACTTCCTCGAGACGGCACAAACAGACTTCATTGAGACTTTCGAAAGCAAAACATGGGCTCTCGCACGCCAGTGTTTCCACTTTCAAAACGGGCTCAACCCGTCATTTATGCTATATACATATATGCTATATATTGAAATCAAGTCATAAGATGAATTTAAACTAAAATTTCGTTATATAATTAAGAAAAACGAATTTCTGTGAAAACTGAAAAATAAAAACTGCTCCGAAACTTCGCGGCAATTAATAAACTTGAATGTTCGCCGTTTATATGAAATTTCAAACTGAAATGAATAGATAAATACATCACATCACAAATTACGTCTGAAATGAATAGTTTTTGGTTTGTTTGAAGAAAAATAAAATATTTAGAAGAAGTGAAAACTAATGATGATTTAATCCACTCCAAATGTAATCTATAATTAGAAAAAATGATAGCAATGGAATAAATCCAGAAACTATGAATTAAGCTGAGAATCAAAATGTTGAGACTGCGTTTGTTCGGTTGCCATTGCATAATTAATTTTATTAATATATGCTGAGTACACGTCTTGGTCATTTGAAACTAACAAAACACTTCTTTGCGGACTGTGATATATGTTATGGATTCAATTTTATAGATGATGTATATTCGCGGATCAAAACCGTAATTTTTCTGAATTGCAAATTTAATAAATATAATGAAGTTGTAAACTACGATGGAGCCAACCCCCAAATCCACATCGAGACCATCGACGACTCCTGCCGCACATTCACCGCCGCCGAGAAAGCCGCCGGTCGCTCCGTTACCGAACTCACCATCAAAGTTCTCTGCGAACAACTAAAACCAATTAATATTCCAGAGGCCGAGAAAACGGAACTGATAAACGGATTTATTCAGAGGAGAAACACTCCGAAAGAAGAAGTTCTGACCGCTTTGTGCGCGTCTGGGTTTGACTGTTCGGATTTTGTTCTAAAGAAGGGAATAACGAATGATTAAGTTACAACAGCGATGATAAATTAAAATATAGCCAATGAAACAGCAATTATCACTTTAGTTAAATCTAAACTGGATACCACAGCATTCGCTCAGAATAAAGGGTTATCAAACGATTAAATAATAATAATTTTAGCTTAAAATGAAGTTGATGTTTCAGATTTCGCTCATATGAAAGGAATAACTTAAGATCAGGTTACACTGACAATGAAAAATAACGGTTTGTCTAATGATTAAATTCTGATAACTTTGGTTAAGTCTAAATACGATACCGCCGCTTTTATACAAGAAAATAACATTACAGATGAAGAAGTAATTATTCTTTTGGCAAAAAATAGCGTAGGCTACATTGATTATGCACAAAAGAAGGGAATATCTAACGATCAGGTTTTGATAGCTTTGGCTTAGAATAACATCGATGTTCAAGATTTCGCCCAGAAGAAAAGAATCGCAAACGATAACGTGTTAATCACACTTGCTAAAAATAATCTTGATTGCTCAGATTTCGCCTAGAAGAAGGGAATAACTAACGACAACGTAATAAGCATTTTGATGAGGTAAGATGTTGATATATCTGCCTTCGTATAAAAGACAGGAATAACCAATGACTAGATTACGAATGCATTGATTGATTCTGAGTTCTGTACACTCGAAAGTGCTCTTATTGCTTTGGTTAAATCTAAACAAGATATTTGTACATTTGTTGAAAATTATGGACTATCTAATGACTAGACTTTAATTTTGTTAGGTAAGTAAAATCTGGATTGCGTTGGTTTCGCCTAGAAGAAAGGAATTTCAGACGATCAAGTAATATTGATTCTAGCCAGAAACAACATCAACGTTTCCGATTTCGCTCAGAAGAAAAAATTATCTATTGAATAGGTTTTGGTCACTCTCATGAACAACAACTTCGACTATTAATCCTTTGTTCAGTCGAACAATATATCGAATACACAAGTGATATCTGCAGCTTCCAAGTGCAATAAGTCTCTTCAAGAAAAGCAAGCGATTCTCTCCAAATACACCGAACTATAGCTCGAGTAGAAGGAAATCAACGGCGCTTTGATAAAATGCGAATTTGAGTTGACAATTGAACGTGTGATCAAGTTTTTGAACAACAAGCAAAATTAAATCATACTGGAGCTCGCCTTCAAGGATACTCTTCTGGAGTCGAAACCAAACAAGAAAGACTCTGCGGCGAATGAAATAAAAGAGTTGAAGTAAACGAACTAAGAACTTCAAAAGTAGCTTGTTGAGATTTAAATGGATTATGAACAATAAATCGCAGAAATAAAAACTGGATATATAGCTGAGCTTATTAAATGCAAAAATGAACTTAAAGTTTAGAAAAATGAATATTTGTAAGACCTTCAGAAAGAATATGAAAAAGAATATAAAGTAGAGATCGAGTTGAAAAATACTATTGAAGGTAAAAGCTTAAACTAAAATATACTAGTTGAACTACAGAATAATAAAATCATTTCAGATCAAGAAATAGATATATACTACACAATAGCAAATTAACTGCAAATGGAATGCGAGTAACTTAAGCAACAACTTATTGAAGAAAAGTAGTTCTATGATAAAAAATAAGAACTTACATTGTAATTATTAGCTACAACCACTAGAAACACTGAACTCTAAAAGCAGCTAACTGAAGAAAAAACTCAACGACTACAGTTCTTCTCATAGCTGTAATAAAAATAGTCTGAGATTATAAAATCACTCGAATGTAATATCAAAGATTAAGCCGCTAGAATAGTGCATCTTGAGAATGAAAACTAATCTCTTCAAAATACTTTAATTACTTTAAAGGAACAAATCGAGAAGTTAAATGTTCAAGAGTATCAGAAGCACATTGATTTACAAAACAAGCAACTTGAAGATAAAAATAATTACATCTCAAAATTAAAAGAAGAAATGGAAAGCATCAACGTAAATCAACTTCAAGACAAACAGATTGAAATGGTGTTGACCCTTCTCAAAACCCTTGACGTTTCAAAATGAGATTTCAATTATTTTTACATTCAGTTCATTTCTATTCCTGTTCTGTTGACAGTTACACCAGTTGATTTGGGCTCAATAAATAATTGTAATTTTCATATTCAGTTTAATTATTCTTCTAATAACCAGTTTAAATTTAAAATCGTTTAATTTTTCATTTGGTTCAGCGTTTTGCACCCGTTCATCTTTCAACAATCTTTATTTCTGAGATTATATTATTCATTCATTTTCAAATACTAAAACGAGAAAGAGTATAACAGTATCAAGTCAATTTATTATAGAACTCTTGAGGATTTGGTCTGTATTAGTTAAATTCATAAATTTGTTAAGAGTCAAACCAACAAATATTAACGCGTAAAAACGGAGCACGTAAAAAGACATAGCGGATAAGTCTTAGAGAAAGCTGCTATTTTTTACGTGCGCGTCTTAAATACGTGTATAAATAGTTAATTTCACAAATTAATAAAATTTAAGTTTAATTCGGCTTTATTGAGTAAGTTTAGTTTTTAGTCAATAAGAGGTGGAATAATATAATTTAATACCTAATATATCATAAACACTAATTACGTTTGAAATTACCACCTTTCAAATAATACCATAAATATGCGATTTGTGAAAAGCTTGATAAGTATAGACTCATTTATAATATAAATGTACAAATAGTACAAAATGCATGTCTAATTTTATATAAACACCATTTATATATAAATGTTGAACAAACACTAAGCCTAACTATCTCATTCGTAAGTTACGTAATGTGCTTGAAAAACCTGTCACTTTATAAATTAAAATTGTTAAATAGAGATTTCACTTACTAAACAATAGAAGGATTGATAGGATTGATTGCTACATTTGATGATTGCTTAGAAGTGTCATCTTGAATTTATTAAGATACGCCACGTAATTCCTCTTTCAGTACAAATAATAATTAATAATAATTGAAATGAAATAGTTATTGTATAGTCTCGTTGGCTTGATATTCGTAACTTGATATTTTTAGAAATAGATACCAGTTTCTGCATTTGTGATGTTATTATTTGTTGATTGTGGCAGGTAAGTGTTGAGTTATTCAATTCCGTTTAATTTTGGCAGGCCCTCTTCATTTTCTACTTTTTGCGTTGAGTTTTCATTTTTTACTTTAATTTCTTTCTTTATAATTGTTGCGTTCTCGAAAGAAGATATTGTGGAGTACCCTCTTTTCATGAGGCTTCCGTTGAGCCTGTCCAAGAATATCTTCTCAATATTTTTATAAGTTACATCAAATTCCTTTTAACAGCGATTCATCTCAGCTTTAGCGTTCTGTAATTGCATATTGGACAAGGAAACCTGAAGAATGCTCAATAATTGCTAGTTACTAAAATTATTTTAAAGTACTGTATTTTCCCTGTTAAAGGGGGGTTACTCGCTTTCTAGACCACTTTTTCTGATTTCCGGCATTTCATAGGGTCTAAGCCCCTGTTAAAGTGGGGTTGGACGACCCCACTTTAACAGGGAGAATACAGTACAACGGGTACCATTTGAACTATATTAGTTTTAAGGATTTTATTCACAAGTTCAAGTGCGTTATTGTTCGCCTGAATGAACTGTTCTTTGGTCGCCAGATCACATTTGTTTACAATTATGATTACAACTTGGGATTCGTGAAGGTTTTAAATGAACTGTTTCAAGTAAGCAACAGATTCTGGTTTAACTGCGTTAACTATGAAGACAAATAAAACAAATTCGGTAGTGTCATGAATAGAAAAACCGATTGTTTAGTGATTTGGAGTCAGAATAACTGATTAAAGGACTGAAGAAGACGGTGATGAAGGGAGCTCTGTGAAGGGGCATTAACCCAGGTCCAAAGCACAGGAGGTTTGCCGGATTGCTTGTCGCCATAAATTGATGGAAAGCTGCTAAGACGACAGTTTAGTGCTTTTGTATGCCTGAACATAAGAATTCGCTTGTTTCTGTTACTGGGATGATAGCTTGTGAACGGTAAATATTGTTGACATTTATGAAACATAAGGAAAGAAGTGAATAGTTAATTTACAACTAACCATAAAATTGAGCCAACTAATAATAATAAAAACATAATGTGAATTTGAAAATGTAGTTAAATAATGTAGTAAATTATATTATAAGATAGCAGAATATATAGCTAGATAATTATAAAAATATACATAACAATTTTACAATCAAATTCAGAAGTTGTTTTGGTACTTTGGGAAATAGAATGGCTCGATATCGTATCCACGCCTGACTTCTTCAGGTTTGTACACCTCCATAAGCGAGTTTGGATGAATGTCCTAAAAGAATGCTTTAATTGCAGGAAGTTCGGCTATATCCACTGGATACTGAGTATACGGAACTTCTTCGTTGGATTTCTTGAAAAATTGTACATCTATCATCTTCATGCGTCTCCAGCCAATTTACACAATGTACCATTCCATTTTGAACTCATTTTCAGTCAAAGTACACAAAAATTTTGAATCAGTCAACGCTTTCTAGAAATGTGAATATATTTCCAATTATTTTCTTGCAATCTGTGAGAATTAACTTGCGATTTGTTTCACAGTGAACTTCTTCATGAACTTATTCTGGATAAGTTCGTAGTCTCTGTTATAAACTATACCAAAGGTCCACAATGCGAAAATTTCAATTCGGTTCCACTTGTGATTTTATCGGATTTCAATGTCCAACGTTTTCTTCAATACATTTGCATAATATGATTTACATTGTGAAGCTGTTCTTTTCGGTAATCGCTTTGATACAGCCTCCCAATTTATAAGTCTGTTTTTATTCCTGTACTCGTTCGTTACTTTTGTGAGTATTTAGATCTCAGCCTCGGTCCAGCCAACTCTCTTCATTGGAGCGAGATACTGATATGTTTCAACTGAGAGTAAAATAAATTAAAATATAATAAAGAAACAAAGCAGAAAGAACAAAGCAAAATATTTCTGGCATAACATTCACATTATCTTTGCAAAACCAGAATTATTTATCTCTATTTTAAGTGTACATATAACTTATTACCATGTCCCAAAAATTATATATTCGGCGATTCACTATATACTGTTAAAATTTGTGTTTTCTTGTAAAATTGTTATACAGCTTTAAATATATATTAATATTAATTATAAAACATAAAACAGCATAAATTCAGTTTAACATGAATATAATTTGGTTATTAACTTAAGACAACAACATAGAAATGCACTAAACTTTCCCTAGATGCATTAATTTTATGCAATATCGAAAGTTAACTTATAGTGTAAATATCATCTTAAATCACTAAAATTAAGAAGCAAAAACATAAATAACATGATCCGAATTTTAAACAATTTATTATAACAGAATCAACAAATAAACAGATAAAAATTATAATTAAAATTATCTTCTATTATCTAAACACCTGGATTCGATTTAATCTCTCACTTCTTCAAAGCGACTCTTATTTCCTAGATAAGGTTTATTCCAAATTAAACGAAGCTCCACAAATAAAGTGCGCCCATCAAAACGATAATGATTCCACAAACAACCTTCCTCCCAATTTTGATGTCGTTTATGAACAGATCATCGTCCATCGGATTCACTTCTTGGGCCGTTTCATATTTTTGCCCTTCGTTCAACTTTTAAATGTTTTCATAAGCGTCCTCGTTCTGCACGAACTTAATTTAATCCATGAACCTGTACTTGGCCTTTGTTTAGGAGTGGAAGTACCAGAGAAGTACTGGCTGAAGTACACAGATGAAGAATCCGGCCGATGCTGAAAATAATCCGTAGACCGTTAAAATGGAGGGAATCTGAGCCACCACCCCACATGAAGTGCAAAACACGATTGATAAGAGTAGTGTCCAAAGGAATCCAGTTTTCTTCACTAATTATAGTAGGCCGAACTTAAGAGGCTAGAATGAAACTGGGACACCGACAACGAGCAAAATGGAGTAAGCAATGTAAAGGAGATCAACAACAGGAGTGTAGCAGGGGTCGAAGGAGTCGTAGAGGTTCACCTTGTTCAAGTTGCCGAACATGACCGCAGATAAGAAGCCAATCACAATATACGCTAAAGATGAGATTGAAACAGCTATTCTACTTTATAATTGAACGTAATTCTTCTTCGGAAGTGGAGGGCCCGGAATCTGCTGAATAAGTTGTGGAATGAAACTGTGAATCTAAAACATGCACTAAAAGGTGGGGAAATACTTCGCAAACAACTTGATTTGATGACCAAAGTTGCCCGTAAAAGCTGCTATCTTGTAAAACTCAGTGTCATTCTCGAACTCGCACATCTTCTTCGAATCCCAACTCTCAGCAAAGTAAATTAACACAGAAAATATTAAAATAAGTATCAATAACCCAGATAAGGTGAAAATCTTGTGCAAAAACTAAGTTGACTTGAATAAACAGAAGAAAATGCAAATAAAGGAGACAACTGCAGCTGTAGCTGCTTTCGAAAACTCCTTATTAAATATATTACGCGTAAAACTAATAATTGAATCAGAAGATATTTAAATCAAACACGCACAATGACCAATGTAATAAATTGTGTAAAATACACTCGTTACCTTCATAATTGGTTTTCCAATAGCTCTTTCCGACAAAGTTGCACATGATGTTGATTTTGTGTAGTGTGAAGCCTCAACCACATAGTATAAAGCAGCGAACACAAATAACCAACATACAACAAACTAAATTATTGCACTACCATATCCAAGGTCATGAATTATAAACGGAAGACTTAATAGAGACGGGCCAAGCATTTGTATCACTAAACCTATTGATAATTCGATTTTGTTTTCCATGATTGTGATTGGAGTGAATCAATCCTGTTATAGAAAAATATGTATTATTATAATCATATTTTACACATCCCAAAATATATAAATATTATGGTATTCTATTCGTTCTATTTAAGCTTCAGAATCGATATAAGTTAGCTCAATTTTTCCTGAGTAGCTGTTACAAAAGTAATTCCAATTGGACGAATCACTCACTGACAAACTTTTAAATTTGATATTTACTACATTACCTCACTCTCCCCTTGAGATACACCTCATAAGTGAAATGTATCCAAAAATAGTGTTGAATTTAAAGGGTTTATGGCCAAAACTTCTAGTGAGGTTATGTAGTATAGTTATCTGAAACTTATGTATAAGAATTGAATTAATAAATTAATAATTTTATACCTTAAACCACTCTAAATGTAATCGATTATCAGAATTAATGGTCCCAACGGAATTGATCCATAAACTGGTAGTAAAGCTGATAAAAACAGTGTTCAAACTTTATTTGTTCGCTTGCCTCTTCATTCTACATTATGGTAGGCTTACTTAAGTGTAAGAAATATTAATTAACAAATATTAAAGAACTTCTTTGTAGATTGTAATATTTGCTACGGATTCAATAACGGTGATAAAATATAACCCGGACTACAAACTGTTATCATCTTGAACTGTAAATTTAAATCAGATGATGGTGCCGTAAATTATAACGGCGCGAATCCACAAATCCACATCGAGACCATAGATGATTCTTGTCGAACCTTCACCGCCGCCGAGAAAGCCGCCGGCCGCTCCGTCACCGAACTCACTATAAAAGTTCTCTGCGAACAGCTGAAAATAATTCAAATTCCAGAAACCGAGAAACTTGAACTAATAAACGGATTTATTCAGAGAAGAAACACTCCGAACGAAGAAGTTCTGGCCGCTTTGTGCGCGTCTGGGTTCGATTATTCAGATTTCGCCCAGAAAAACGGAATAAAAGATGAGCAGATAATAATTGAACTGGCGAAATAAAACTTGGACTATGTTGAATTCGCATAAAAGAAGGGAATAACCGACGAACAGATTTTAGTCGCATTGGTGAAGAATAACGTTGACTGTTCAGATTTAATGCAGAAGAAAGAATGGAATAACGACCGGTTTTAATTATTTTGATAAAAAATGGAGTTGACGTTTCAGACTTCACGCAAAAGAAAGGAATTAGTATTGATTAAGTAACAGCAGCGATGATAAATTTAAATATAGCCAATGAAACAGCAATTATCACTTTAGTTAAATCAAAACTTGACACCACAGCATTCGCTTAGAATAAAGGACTATCAGATGACCAAATTTTGATAATTTTGGAAAGTAACCACGTAGACTTGACTGATTTCGCAAATAAAAAAGGACTAACTAACGACCAGATTATAATCATATTGACATAAAATTCTGTAGACATTTCAAACTTCATTCAAAGCAGAGGATTAACAAACGACCAAGTAATAGTCGCTTTTGCAAAGAACTTCGTTGAATGCTCAGATTTTGCATAAAAGAAAGGTATTTCAGTAGGGTGAGCATTTACTATTTTTTTCGTTAATAAAGAGGTCCTAGCGAAACCATTTAATATCATTATTAGTGATTAGATATATTGATATTATATTATGTTTTCACTTCCATATCTGAGTTGATTTTAGATTTGAAAATGATATTTAAAATTTATCACTTTTTATGAATTAAACTACTGTACAGATTAGCTGAGGACGATATACTATATTGTAGATACAATATAAATTATTAATATTATAAGCACTTTTAAATACTGTAAGTGATACCCAACAGAATAATTTTTGTATATTTGAAAATATTTTTTGTTAAATCAAAAAATAATTATATTTGTCCACCTAGCATTTATATATCAAAGCTATATCAAGAAATAAATTTAAATATTTAATTTAAGTTTTAAGTTTATTGGTGATTAGATATTTCCAAATATATAAATAGATAATATAACTGGACCAGTTACAAGTTCGAGTCCAAAGTCAGGGATTGTAGTAATTATATATTGAATATATTAAATTTAGCATTTAATATTAAGATAAATATTTCACTTATAGTAAGTAGTCACGTACATGATTCAGAGTAGCTTGAAAAATTATGATATCTAATATTTAATATAATGTATATATGCATATATACTAATATATTTATGTAATACTTTATACCAATTAGTTCACTAAAGTTGAATAGTTTCACATACTATAGTAAATTATTAAATTGTTATGACTAGTGCAGTGCTGGATGTAATATACTAATTATTGCCAGTACTTTCTACATTAATAGTTATATTTTCCAATATTATTACTTTAACCACTTCACAATATTTAAAATTTTGTATACTTATACATATTATATTCTAACCTACTATGAACATATAAAATATAAAAATATTACGCAACTACATTAAATAGTTACTATATTATAACAAATAGTAGATTCAGTTTTATACTGGTTTTGTTTATATAATTATATATTATATAATTTTGATAGTTTAATTTGTGAAACAAATATGACATTTAATATCAAAAATGATATAAAATATATAAAATATATACAATAGTATTGTACAATATAAATATAATATTTAATTAAATTAGATACATTCATTATATGTCAAATATATTGATGAGGTTCAATCAAATTTTATGATATTGTACATTCTAAATAAACTAAATTCATACTTCTAATCACTAATTTATTACAATAGATACACAGATAGAATACTCATAAATTTTTATGTGTCGTTTATAATTTCTCTTCCACTTCAAGTATATTTTTACATTTATATTAATATTTAGATCATTCGTTTTACAATCTATATAAGTCTCTAACTTTTGAACACAGAACTGTTTACAATATTTATTTACAATTAAAACGTTCCTAATTTCATATTGGGTTTGAACTTGTTCTATTGAACATCGTTATTTTGCAGTTCCGAATTTTCATTATTTTATATTTTTTGAAAAATAATCAAAAACGTCAATTCGCCTAGAAATGAAAACGATTTCAGCTAGTTCGCTTTATAACGATCAATGTTCATTATAAAATGTATACAAACGATGTAAATAATTGATGTCTCATTTGTTTATGATTTTAAAATTTCATTATTACTTTAAAAGTTCTCCGAAATAAACTGTCATTAATTCACCGCCCAGAAAACTGAAAACGGCCCAGAAATTTCAACCGAAAAACCGATTTTTTTCGCTGAAAAGAAACGGAGCGGAACGGATTTTGGCGCTGAAAATATTTTGGAGAAATTGAGAGTGAAAGAACCCTTAACCACTCCAAATGAGTTAATAGATAATTAGAACAACACTTCATAATGCAAATGAACATACTCCTAACGCAGCTGATATTGAAACTGTATTTGCTAGAGTTGCGTTACATTCAGCATTTTATTAATACTAATTAAGTTAAAGCCATAATAACTATTCGAAATTAATAACACAATTTTTTGTTGATGGAAATATTGGATATAACTCAACTGGGCATAAATTAAATCCAAATCTATAAACAGTCATCTTGTTAAATTGTAAATGCAATCCACCGGGTGTTGCTGTTGCAGATTTTCATGGCGCCAACCCCCAAATCCACATTGAGACCATCGACGAGTCCTGTCGCACCTTCGCCACCGCCGAGAAAGCCGCCGGCCGCTCCGTCACCGAACTCACGATCAAAGTTCTCTGCGAACAACTCAAAATAATTAAT
Organism: Hexamita inflata; assembly: GCA_963988835.1. NCBI lineage: Eukaryota > Fornicata > Diplomonadida > Hexamitidae > Hexamita > Hexamita inflata. The sequence continues at coordinate 8,979 of CAXDID010000641.1, read as the reverse complement.
ATTCCAGAGGCCGAGAAAACGGAACTCATTAACGGATTTATTTAGAGAAGAGGAATATAAAACGAGGACGTTTTCAGTGCGATGTGCGCAACTTAATATGACTGTTCAGATTTCGCTCAGAAGAAAGGAATAACGAACGACTAAGTTTTAAACGTTGTTGTGAAATCAGCGGTTGATATTTCAGGATTCGTACAAAATAAGGGAATAACGAACGATCAAGTTACAACAGCGATGATAAATCAAAATGTAGCCAATGAAACAGCTATCATTACTCTGGTTAAATCAAAACTTGACACAACAGCTTTCGCTCAGAATAAAGGGTTATCAGATGACCAGATTTTGATAATCTTGTAATAGAACAAAGTGGATTTATCCGATTTCGCTGGTAAGAAAGGAATAAGCAGCGACCAGGTTTTAGTCGTGTTGACAAAGAATGGCGTTGACACCTCTAGTTTCATACTCGATAAGGGAATGACTAACGATTAGATATTAACCGCTTTGGTTAACAACGGAATTGATGTTTCAGATTTCATTCTATAGAAAGGAATCTCCAATGACCAAGTAATTATTATTCTGGCAAAGAACTTCGTTGACTGTTCAGATTTTGCATTAAAGAAAGGTATTTCCAACGATCAAGTTATAATCACTCTCGCCAAAAACGGAGTTGACGTTTCTGACTTCGCCTAAAAGAAGGGTATATCAAACGACCAGGTTTTGCTGTTATTGATGAAAAACAACCTAGACTACATAGGATTCGCGCTGAGAAGAGGAATGAAGGACGAACAAGTTCTAACAGCTTTCATGAAGAACAACCTTGATTACAGTTCCTTCGCTTCTAGCAAGTCCATTCCAAACGAGCAGATATTGGTGGCACTTGTTAAATCCGGCTTGGACTACTTGACTTTTGCTCAAAGCAAGGGATTCACTAATGATCAAGTTCTAATTACTTTGATGAAAGCCAAAATAGACATACAGCCATTCACAGCTGCCAAAAACATGTCCAACGCCAAGGTGATCGAAATAGTACAGAATTCCGATCTCCCACTCCTTGACAAATATGAACTCTTGCAATCAATTTAACCGGTTGACCTGAGATCCGAATAAGAAAATATCAACAACGCACTGATTAAACGTGAAATAGAATTAGTCATTGAGCGTGTTTTAAAGTTCGTGAACAACAAACAGAGAGAACTCATTCTTGAAATTGTATTCAAAGAAGCACTTTTGTAATAAAAGAAGAACGAAGATGACTCCGCGATAAATGAAATAGCTGAATTGAAGCTTTAAATATAGGAGCTGTAAAAGCAAAATCTTGATATAAAATTAGAATACGAGCAGAAACTATCGGAACGCAAACAATAATACGACACCGAGCTCATAAAGTGCAAAAACGAACTAGAAGTTTTGAAGAACGAATACTAAGTTGATTTATAGAAAGAGTATTACAAATACAAAGCCGAAATTGAATAGTTGAAAAAGACTGTTGAAGCTGAAAGCGCAAACCAAAACAAAATCGTTGAACTATAACAGAAATAACGTCCTTCAGATTAAGATATTGATATAAACGATTCCATAGCAAACCAACTATAAATTGAATGTGAATAACTAAAATAGTAACTTATTGACGAAAAGCAATTCCATGACAATCAATAAGAACTAACTTAATAATAACTAAAACTCATAACACAAAGAAATATAGAACTGTAGAAGCAACTAACTGAAGAAAAAACATAAAGGTTATTGTTTTTCAAATAATTATAGTAAAAGTAATCTGAAATAACAAAACTACTAGAATCAACAGTAAAAGAATAAGCAACTAGAATAGTTTATCTGGAAAACGAAAACTAATCTCTTCAAAATACTTTAATTACTTTAAAGGAACAAATCGAGAAGTTAAACGTTCAAGAGTATTAGAAGCGCATTGATTTACAAAACAAACAGATTGAAGATAAAAATAATTACATCTCAACGTTAAAAGAAGAAATAGAAACCATTAACGTAAATCAACTTCAAGACAAGCAAATTGAAAAGGTGTTGACCCTTCTCAAAACCCTTGATGTTTCAAAATGAGATTTCAATTATTTTTACATTCAGTTCATTTCTATTCCTGTTCTGTTGGCAGTTACACCAGTTGATTTGGGCTCAATAAATAATTGTAATTTTCATATTCAGTTTAATTATTCTTCTAATAACCAGTTTAAATTTAAAATCGTTTAATTTCTCATTCGGTTCAGCGTTTTGCGCCCATTCATCTTTCAACAATCTTTATTTCTTGAACTTTATTCTTCATTTTCAAATACAAAAACGAGAAAGAGTCAGATAGTTTATTATCAACATGTCTTGAAGTTCATTTTGACGGATTTGGTCTCCAAAGTAACTTTCAGATAACCAAACAAGATTAAAAACCTAAATTAATTGATATGAATATCGATTAAGGAGAGAGAATATAAATTTGATATCCGTTGACGATACAATAGTGATTTGAAGTTATTATCAAGTCAATTTATTATAGAACTCTTGAGGGTTAAGTTAAATTCATAAATTTGTTAAGAGTCAACCAACAAATATTTCGTACATGCCGTTCGAGCGAGTTATCAATAAGAGGTGGAATAATATAATTTAATGTCTAATATGTCATTAAAACTAATTATCTTTGAAATCACCTTTCAAATGACACTATAAATATGCGATTTGTGAAAAGCTTGACAAGTATAGACTGCGTGCTCGCACAGTGTTAGCACGATAAAGACGTACGTTTGTTTGGCGAACGCATGAGTATTATATAAGTATTCAGCAACCATTTATATAAATGTTGAACAAACACTAAGCCTAACTATCTCATTCGTAAGTTATGAAAATAATGTGCTTGAAAAACCTGTCACTTTATAAATTAGAATTGTTAAAAAGAGATTTCACTTACTAAACAATAGAAGAATTGATAGGATTGATTGCTACATTTGATGATTGCTAAGAAGTGTCATCTTTAATTTATTAAGATATGCAATGTGATAATTCCTTTTTCGAAAGACAAAACAATTTGTATCTGTACAGTAATAATTAATAATAATTGAAATGAAATAGTTAATGTATAGTCTCGTCGGCTTGATATTCGTAACTTGATATTTTTAGAAATTGAATACTATATTATTAAATACTGTATATAACACGTATTCATAATAGTACACTAATTCTGTATTTATATACAAAAGTTGAGATATTTAAAGATATTGCGCATTTACTTAACATTTATCACATTAACATCAATAACACATTAACACACTATGTATTCTATTTTTCACTTTATAATGGGTCACGGACATGGAGGCGGACACGGTCACAGCGGTGGTCACTCAGGAGGTCACTCGGGCGGCCATTCTGGAGGCCATTCAGCTGGTCACAGCACAGCTGCTCATCACCATTCAGCAATAACGCACACGACCATGGGTCACCACATTGGCCAGCCTTTTGGTCACTCAATAAGCCATCCAACGCACCACACGCACCACTTCCACTCTTCAACTCACTCATCAGCTGGTTTTGGAGGCAGTTTTGGGGTTTGCTGCGGAAAGTAAATTCAACCACCAGTTTTGGCTGTAAATTAAAATCCAATGGAACAAATTTAACCAGTTGAACAAATTATGGTTCAGTCGCAGATGCCGGTGATGGGCCAGGCGCAGATGCAAATTCAAGCAGTGATGTGAATATATCAACATAAATATTTGGGTATACATAAATATTTAATTTATAATTCTCTCTAGCTGTTCTTGTTAATAGTATAATAATATAACTACATCAACAATTGGTTTAGGATGGGTATACTTATGATAATCTTTATTTATAATAAATGTATTTTTATATAACTAATATAACTGAGATATACAAAGATATCACAAAATATTACTATACAACATTATTTTTGTAACTTTCTATTTCATTCCACTTCATATTCAATGCCTGGACATCATCATGGAGGAGGAGGTCACCACGGAGGTGGTGGTCATCATCACGGCGGAGGCTTCGGTGGAGGCGGCTTTGGCGGAGGTGGTTTCGGACATCACCATCATAGTGGGTTCGGAGTTGGTGTTGGCGGTTATGGGTACGGAGGAGGTTATTATGATGATTACGACGATTGTTTCTGTTGTATGCCACGTATGCCAGCTATTATGTAGTAACCACCAATGGTAATAGGTTAATAGCCAATGATGATAGCTCAATAACCGATAATTGTTCAATAAGGCATGCCCCAGCAAGTTCTTGTATAATCTTAGATGCCAGTAATGGGTCAACCGTAAATGGTAATCTAAGGCCGAATGATGTGATATCTGATGTAATTTTAAATAATCTTCAGTACGTTAATAACAATAATTAAATTTACATATATAATTTTACAGTTGACAGTAAGGTAATTATTGTTATATTTTAGTAAGTAAAATTGTAAAAGTCACTTTTTGCCTAATTTTTTGAATTTGTCTAGGTAGTTGGTGGATTCTTCTTTCTTTTCGAGTTTTTCAGCGAGTTGTTTCATTTCTTTTCGCACGACCATTTTTTCGATTCTGCGGTGTTCTTTAGCTTTCATGCTTTTGGCTTGGTCAGTTTCTTGTTTTCCGTCCATGTAGTCGAATACCGACTGGTATCTTTTGTAAACTTGCTCTTCTTTCGTTAGTTTCTCTTTTTTCATGAGGAAGTCTTCCCCGATTAGTTCGAACGGTAATTTGTGCAGTTGGTCTTTAACCTCTTTTTCATTTCTTTGTCTTTAACTTGAAAATACATTTGCTTTGTAACTGTCAATTTCCATTTTTCCACTCCCCGGTACGAGAAGTTGTTCAAAGTTTAAACCGGCGATTGCGAAATTATCGAAGTAGTTCCTGAATTTCATTTGTGCGACCGAATCCGTTTTATGTGTTTAGTGAATCAGTTCGGAAAGGTTCACGTGCTGAACGTTCTCGTTATCAGTAGTTACGTTATTCGAGGTCATTATTTTGGAAAGATTTATAAATGAGATACCCGATTTGGAGTGGATGGCTAACATATTCGTTTAAGAGAGTTCGAATTTAAATATCTCCTCGCTGAAATGGGCAGAGCGCACCTCACCGCTCCAATTGTTCACGTCGAATATCTTAATGTATCTTTACCCGGATACAATAAGATAATTGTTCGTGAAGTGGAAATCGGTGGGGATTATTCCGGTGTTTACCGCGTACAACGGTTCCTGATGGTTTGGAGAATAGAATTTAACTATTTGCGAATTCGGTGAACTAACAGCTACAAGGGCTTAGTGCGTTTACCTTATTTTGTTAGCAGATGATTGGAGCGGAACGTCGGCGACTGATTTACCGTTTGTAACGTCCGTGTACTTCAAGGAATTTGAAGTGGAAGAAACGAGGAGCATGTGACGAGATAAGTATTCAAGGCCAATGCAAGTACCAGTAAAAATGTTGTGAACCGAAAGCAGAGTACTGTCAAATATTACCACACGGGCTGCAACTGAAACTGCAAGTAATGAACCGTTCAAAAAGACTAAATCGTGGACGGATTCGGTGAGCTTCTTCTCAGCTAAGAGTTGGAAATCACGCAAACGGAATATGGCCAAGTGACCAGTGGTTGAACCAACAGCAACGTGCTGACCAAGATCGTCGTAAGCTAACTTATAAGTGCCCTCGTTCAACTTTATGTTGAAAATTTAGCGTTGTAATTACTCGGGAACGTACTTCTTAATCTCTGACTAAGGCAAATCCTCGGACATACCACGCTCATCGGGCTGGGATAAAAGCTTCAAATCTGACTTTTTAATCGGCACAATGTTGGACTGCTTCAACTTCATTGAACCAAACTTGTACATTTACATGAAGGAAGTGGAAATTAATTATATTCGCGAAATATAGTAAAATGATTAGAATATAAATTAAAACGGCCAAAATCAAACATTACATGAGAAAATACAAAATATAACAAAACAATGATATGTACTACCAGTATCCTTTCTATACATACTACATATATGTGAATTTTAAGTTTACTTCAATCAACATACTATTGGTACCAACGTTGTCAAAACAAAAGTTAAAAGTATTTTTGCATTTTTCAATATTTCTATTTAATCGAATTAATAACAGTAATTATTATTCCACGCCATCCATAAAATGCCATTTGTGATTCCATAAGCTAAAACAAAATCATTAAATATATCAAACGAATCAACAATAAAACCTAATATAAAACCAAACGAAAAGTAAGAAAGAAATAACAATAAATAGGCGAAATAGGCTGCACTTACTCATAGATTAAATCAACAATAACTAAAAATAAATAATAAGCTAATATAGCATTAAGAAGCAACTATTTAACATCTAAATAATACAAAGTAGATATATGATAGCGAAAATTAATATTTATAAGCTGTTGTTACTGCTGAAAATGAAGTTCAGAAAATCATCAAAGAATTTAAAATGTCTCCAACATCACAAAACGAAACTACATAAGAAAATGTTCTAAATTAATTGAAGAAATAACTATAAATTTAAAAACAACTTCTACAAAAGTAGGAATCTGAACTGATCAATTGGCAACAAGCTAATTACCACTTAGAGAATAACCTTGAAAAAATACAGTAGACTAATGTACAATTAGCAAAACAAAAAGCAGAATAACATTTTTCGTAAATATATAACGAAATAGAGAATAGAGGATTTGTGTGAGTACAATCTAGTGATATTATGTTGCACCTTATTGATATTAAACAATATAAAATTAAAAAGATTAATGATTTAGACATACTGTTTAAATTATTTAATTTTAAAATATAGTAAATACATTAAAGCTGTTACATAAATGAGGAAGCAGAATCACTTAGATTGGAAACAATGATGAAAGCCATTTTAATAAACTGGAATATTATCAACCACAAGAATTATTAAAATATATATTATTTTTACTTGGCTATAGTAAAATAACTAGTATATATTTATATATTGCGTTTAGATGTATTGTTGGATTGTTGCTGTTGAGTGAGTCATGTTATTATTTACCACTGTAACAACTACGTAGTACGAGTTACTTGGCGTTCTATCATTCTCTTGCATTATGGGAACATGCTCAATTGTATTGGCGGCTGGCTGTATTGGTAAAATTATGTCAATTATACACAGAGGGGAATCAAACATTGTATTTGAGATTATTATCGTTATTTATTTAAGTATTTTGGTTACAGGTTGTCACATCGCTGCTAAATATATTCCCGAATTGCAAATTCAACCCTAATAATGGAATGGTTGACTACAACAGATATTCAGAATTAGCATTTAATATATATATATATATATATATATATATATATATATATATATATATATATATATATATATATATATATATATATAATATTTTGAGTTTAGAAATTAGTTTGAAAGTGGAAACACTGGCGTGCGAGAGCCCATGTTTTGCTTTCGAAAGTCTCAATGAAGTCTGTTTGTGCCGTCTCGAGGAAGTGAAATGAATATATATATATATATATATATGTTGCATTGCAACTTTTACACACTAAATATCTCAAATTAAAGGAATTTCCCAACAAGGGTGAAAAGTTTTTTATTACTTCTATTTAATGCTTTTTATTATTATATTTCATTATATAGCGATTAGGCTCGGCGTCCGACGTTAAGCTGAAGAGGCATTGCTGAAATACCAGCTTTGTTTAGTGTGGTCGATGATGGGTTCATTTGATCGCGCTTCTCGTTCCTCGCCGTATCCCACTTCCTGAGATGCGGCTCGTAAAATCGGTTGCGGAAGGTAAAATCCCGGTTCAAAGTGCTGAGCTGCCGTCAAGGATCGGTATGGCTAAGGGCATGCCATCAACGAGCCTTCAGGATTGGAAAGCGGCAACCGCTCCATTGCTTCCTTAGAAACGCAGATGGTACGACGCAGGTGGATTCCCGTATAGATCGGCGTGCACGAAGCAGCCGCGTTACGCCCCTGGATGCTTGTACCCGAGTCGTTGGTTGCCTTGGCTGCGGAGGTGCGCCTAACGTACATATAGGTGTATCTAAAACTAATGATCATTCGCGTGAACTTACAGTTCCTGTACAGAAGACCGAACTAGTATAAACGAAAGTTAAGTGAGTGGGATATATATATATGTTTGCATTGCAACTTTTATATAACTATCAGTTGTCCATTGTAAGTGAATAATAGCTCTTAAGAAACATATCTAAATCTAGCTTACTAGTACTCACTTTATAGAGCTAATTAAAATCTTTGCTATACTTCACAAGGCTAATTGTTTCTGAAATCAGATTCCGTCAATACCATTACATAAAGCTAGATAAGCACGCTCCGGTGTGATATACGGAATTTTGCTGTATGGGTTACATAAAGTTTAATTGGTATTATTTAAAATGATGCATTATTTTTATATAATGCATTTATATATATTATAATTATCTAAATGATATTGTCAAACTTACTAAATCACGATTATAACCTGTGTTTACTAGTATTTTTATATTTTGCATTAAAATATAACATATTTAACATGGGTGAAATAGCTCTATGGTAGAATCGCTATTATTAGGTGTATAAGTCCAGGTTCAATCCCCGTAGAGGTCATTTTTTCATTTTTATTGATGTTATATTTTAACAATATTTATATATTATATTATATAGATTTAATCACTTTTGACTACAGATCTACATATATCAATATGAATTAGTATTATGAATTCATTATTAAATTGTATACTTCATCTTATGTGTAGGAGTGTATTGACTCAACTTTAAATAACCCATTCAAATTCGACATTTTCCAAAGACATTTTGGATACATTTTTGGGCTATAGTTGCGTTCATTAAAACCTACCACATTTATTAAATATTATACAATAATATAAATGTTAATTTCTCACTGCTTTCACTCCAATGACGGATCAATTTATCACATAAACTAGTCCAGGATAACATTCGCCAATCTTGAAGATTATTTAACAA
>CAXDID010000639.1:0-115704 GCA_963988835.1 Hexamita inflata | reverse complement strand
GAGATCCCGGCAATAGAAAGAATGATAGAGTTCGCGCAACTAGAAAACGAGGAAGAACTCCACAATCGCCTGGTGAAAACAAACCCACAAAAGCAGTCGAAAGACAACCAGGGGCTGGACGTATCCAACTTGATGATGCGGTACAGACCAGAACTCCAAACGGCGCTCAAAGGAGTGAACGTGCACATAAACAAGAAGGAACACGTGGCCGTAGTCGGCAGAACAGGAAGCGGAAAGAGTTCGCTCGCGATCACGCTATTCAAGCTCTACCAGCCAGAAAACGGGCACAACATCCAGCTCAACGATGAACACATATCTCATCTCCCTCTATACGAAGCCAGAAGGAAGCTCGCGATCATTCCACAAGAACCGTACCTATTTTCCGGGACACTGAGACAGCAACTCTGCGAATACACACGCAACAAAGCGGAGGGACTTCCTTTAGACGGCCTTGAGCGTATTCCAGACCAAAAACTATGGGAGCTTCTCGAAGCGGTTTAATTAGATGATTATGTTAAGCAGTAACCAGGGGGCCTAGACTGCATTGTTGTAGGGAACGGAGAAAACTTCTCATCTGGCCAAAGATAGCTGGTTTGTGTGGTGAGAGCACTGCTTAGAGACGCAGAGGTTGTTATACTTGACGAAGCCACAGCTTATGTAGACTAGAAAACAGATCAGATCATTCAAAAGATAGTAAAAGAGTATTTGAAAGACAAAATAGTCATAAGCATTGCCCACCGCCTTGATACGGTTCTGGGCATGGACAAAGTGTTGGTGATGGATCAAGGAAAAGTCGCTGAGTTCGGCACCAAAGAGGAACTCATGCAAATCGAAGATGGCATCTTTAGAGAGCTAGCCCTTAAGGCAAATATTGCCATCGAACAAAAATGAATAAAACGAAATGAAATTGGAAATTTAATACACCAATATTATATTATGTTTAGTATTATATTCAAAGTTTCCGCGGTATTTCGAACATTTAACACACCGATATGTAAACCAATGCTTATGATTACAATGTTTGGTTGCTCAACAGTAATTTACATACAATATTTGAGAACTTTGAAGAATTACGATCGATCGCACCATACTGTTATTTTAATCAATAAAGCGCATTCAAATACACTCTATATCATTGAATCAAAAGTTACAGACTTAATTTCTTTCTCATTTGGAAAAGGTAAATACATAAAGTTTCGCTGTTGATACCCGTGTAAAAATACTCAAATAATATCAAAAATATATTTTCTATTTAGCGCATGTTTTCGAACTACTAGAAATGTTCATTTTTCATATTATTGTAGTGGAAAATATGAATTGCAATTACAAATATATTGCATCATAAAACGAATACCACTTCTTCCTTTAATGAAAGGATACTTACAAAAGAAGTGAGTAGTCTACACCCAGACACCCCTCCTTTCACAATATTACCTTATCCCAACACTGGGGGTGATAGAATGTTATAGAATAGTGTCAGAGCGCATTTTGCGTTAAGAATAAAATAAAGTGACTTAGTGTATATTCGAGATTTAATCAGAAAATAATTGTAAACTGTGCTAACTGACAGGTTTTCGTACATATTTAACATTATTCTACTTGTGAAAATAGAAATTAATCAAAATACTTAACTTAAAATTGCAATGTGTGATTATAACTAGAACAAGAGTACACGCAATTGGTTCTGGTTATACCACTTGAACTACCAATTCGTACATTATACATTAAAATATAAATACAAACGAATGTTACTTGTAGACACGAATCTTTAATTTTAATAAGAGAATGATTATTAATTTTTTAATTTTAGAAATTAGATACGCACGGTTTCTTGCGATAACTTAATGCTTCACGCTATACTTTTAAGCAACAAATCTAGAAGTCTTATTGGCAATTGGTTCAAGACCAGAACCATTTACCAAATTATATAGTTATGCAATGGAATAGTACAACCACACGTTGATTTATTTCTAGTATATTATATAATTTAAATCCCACTTCTTTCTTTTAATGGCAGGAAGTTTACTTGGAAACAGAGTGATCTAAATCTAGCTGAGCTTCCTGTCGTCATGCTTCATATTTCCCAAAATAGGGGGTGATATGTGTTTTTAAATCGGCTTCAAAGCCTTATAGTATATTTTATTAATCGAGTTTCATGGTCTCGACACAAATTCACGTTTTCTTTACAATACCGTTTCGTATTAATATATTGTTTAAGTATGACATTCTTTTACATAAATTTTGTGTATATTTATTAAACTAGCATTAGTATGAGTTGTGATGTAAATGATTTTATGTAATTTACATCATTAATTTCAGTTGGGGTTTCCTCATACGCGGTACGTGTAAAATATAATGATAATTGATACATTTATGTTTAGAAATGAATCACTTTCCGATTACGCCTCCAGCAAAGACTCTCTGAGCCCTTTCTGCCGCTGCTTTTTACTGCATTCCCGTCTGTGCAGCCAAACTCATGTGACTGAAGAAATCAACAACTCCAGCTACCGGTTTCATGAACACACCGCTTATTCCCTTTCCGATTCCCTTGAAAACTCCGGCGACTCCTTCTTCCATTCCGCCTTGAATAGGCTGAACGAATATTCCTGTGATTCCTTCAAATAAGCCAGTTCCAAGTGATGTGAATGCGTTTGCTGCGGCCATTCCAGAATCTTTCTTGGATTCTCTGAGTTACTTCTAGCGACGCAACGTGTAATCTTTATCGAAGGTAAGATTTGCTGCTACTCCAGAAACCAATGTAGTAGCAGATGATATAACTGACAAATATCCAGAAAGAGCTGACTTGCCCAGATTCTGGAATCCTTTTAAGCGTTATTGTGCATTTTACGAGTCCATCATATCAGCCATTGAATCTCCGAATCCTTGTGATGCTTCAGAAATACTTCCGATTAGGAACGCTGATTTGAGTATTGACCCTATATTCTACAAAAATTGCTTTTTGTAAAAGTCTCCCAATTGATACAATAGTGTTTTCTTTTAAGTGAGAATATTTTATCTGATTAAGCGCTGCAAGTGTATTTTTGCGTTTTGTATCTGCGCGAGTGATGTCGAGAACGTATTAAACAGCGTGTACACCAGTGAAGAGCCCGATTGAGATATATCTGTGATTGCGAACGACACGATGGCTTGTACTTCTTGTATTTGCAGGAATCCGATGTAGAACAGCGATTTATCAAGAACTGGTTTTGGCTGTGTGGGTGTTGCTGGCAATAAGTATTTAATAACCGCTGCATCGATAATGGCTGGGTTGTAGCTTACCGATTCGAGTTGCATTTTCGAGAACTGTTTGAAGTACGCGAATCCCGATTCGTAGAAGCATTAATCAATATTAAGTATCAGGTTCCCCCATTGAGCTGATATCATGGTGTAGAACTGGCTCTTATGCAGCCTTTCAGCTTACAATAACAATGCAGTACCTTAACTAGCGTCAATTTCGAGTATATTCCTGTTATTAGCCTGCGGTTGCATGTTCATGAGCTTTATTTCCCTTACTTGAACTTAAAACGCTTCCGTTTCCTCCAGTTTAAGGTTTTACAATATAATTGAGTCCAGCTCAAGGGCGAATAGCTCAACTGGAATGTTCGACACCGTTTACATTTTATTATTCTGGGCATTATGCACCTAAAATGTACCAACGGTCTCGAATAAACTGATTGAAACGTGCTGAATCTCAACCGAGAAATTGTTCTGTACCTGTAAACGAGAGTTTGTAGCAACAAGTGAGGCTACAGAAACGCGTTTAAGAGGGGTGTTGCTAATTTCGATTATTTTTCGGTTGCTTTGACAGTCGACTTGGGTGAAGATGAGCTGATTGTTGATCTGCTTGGGCTTTCTGCGGCCCAGCTTGTTCATGGAGAGGTTTATCTCCTCATCCAGATATTTAACACAGAAAACGGGAGTTAATGAGAGATCGGACGCGTAGAGGCTCATCTTCTTCGATGGAGCGCACGTGAACTGCTTATTTGCCGAATGGGCGATACTGGGCGGAAGCTGCTTGGATTTGGAGGAAATCTTCTCCAATTACAATACTTGTTCAATATAAACAGTCTGGTCTGTGTGATTGTAAATCTCGTACTGCACGAAGGACTCGTCGAATATATCAATGTACTAAATGAACTTGCTCTGCGAAATTTGAACACTCACGTTCAAACCGGATGACCTAACGACGTTTACTGAATCATCCAACTGTATTGCTGAACTAAGTTGCTCATCAGCACCCTGAATGAAAATGAAAGAGCCATTGAACAAACAACTCATTGGAGCATCCGGATTCACCTTTAAACTCTTGGCATTCACACTGAACTGATTAGAATTGGTCAAAAAGACTCTTAAGCCATTCTTTGTGAAATTCCTTATTATCCTGCTTGGATAGAACGAAAGAACCTTAGACAACTTATTCTGAGCTAATTCCAACTCGCATGTAAATTTCAACTTCTCAGTTGCACACGGAATCGTCAAATGAGTAACCTAAGTTGAAATCGGCTGAGATTGGAACTTGAGATTATCATAATCAAGACAAATCTCAAGCTAATCTGTGTTCACAAGAGATGTATGCACAGCTTCGCCAAGTGGACACTCAATTATGAATTTAGATTTCTGCTTTGCCGGATTCTAGATTTAAACCTTAGCAGAATCATAAAGGAAACTGTGGTTATGCGTCGCGAGTAAGTTACGCATTATCATATATGGATAAACAATAAGTAAATGCAAAAATTGATTGTGAACTTTAGGCTCAAGCTTAAAATGCCTATGAATTCCCAAATGCACTTGCTATTTATTTTTCTTATCAGTTAAAGTTATCTCTTGAGCAAATTAGTACAAGATTTTAGTTTAACTGGCCTCTTACTGAAGCACTTGCGTTTGCACTGATTTGTCTTTTGGAACCTTTGCAATAATTTTAGCTAAATTTACATTTGAAGCTTCATACTTTTAAAGACCAATAAGACCTAAATTGAAGTCTTGCATTGGATTCGTATAGAAACTATGGATTTAACCTGGGAGTATTGCATCTTCTTCGAAATATATTTATTTCAAACAGTCATTTTTAATTTAATAGGTGGGCCAAAATGAAATATCTAGAACATCGCCAACAGAAGTGGATTGCTTTTTAGTTTAAACACGCATGAATTAACGATTAGATTGAACAAATGCAGGTATTTATTATTTGAAACATATACCACATGCAGTTGATATCTATTGCTTCATATTAGTCAAAATGTAAATATTTGTAGTTTCTTAACGAGCAACTATGAAATAGTCTTCATTAACTGGCATTTCCATAATTCCTTCATCTACTGATATGTACAAATTCATAGAAGTCTTGTTGATTAACATTATTCTTGGTCTAAATAGTATATAAAGTTAACGATCATGCATTGAAACATCCATAAATATAGTCTGCTAACCAAGGGTGAAATATTAAATACCGTGTTTCCCGATTTCTGTAGCATAAAACTTAAACATCTATTAATCAATATCATCAAAAATATTTAATGTAACTAACAGCTAGTTGTGATCAATATCAAGATATTCATCTGTTTGAGCTTATACAACGCAATGAGTTGTAACTTCGTCCATGGATGATACTTGAACAGAGCAGCTAGTTTTATTACAAATATGCAGTTATTTAAATTATTACATTTTTTCGATACTAGTACCAGATGATCTGACTGATTATAAATCTGACTTGTCCATTAAATTGGCTTCTTCTTCATTTAATTTTTAATACAATAATGGATATTCAACTTATTTTTTAGCAGTTAATTATTGGATGATTTCAATTGCATTTTATACAACCATGATAACACCTGGAGTGATGTTCATCTAAAAATTGCCCATAGTCTTCAAAATAATGGTAGATTGATTTTAATATGTACTATCGAGTGGATTAAGGACTGCATCGTAACTATAAGTGAATGTTATAGCAACATTTTCAATAAGAGGCTCCCAATCAAATAAACGTTGAGCATACGCATTGCATACCAAAGTGAAAGTTGCAACAAAGTTTTTAGTTGGAATACCAGAGTTATTAATATTAACGAATGTTCCTTCCATCATCAAAGTGGGGAGTTTCAACTCTAGTAATGGTCTAAGCGTTCTCTTATCATCTATAAGCGAGAATTAAATACCTTAGGTGAAATCAGCTTATATTTTAATATCATTCCTGTTCATAAAAGTAAATATCTCAAAAGATGCATACTTAACTGTTTAAATATACTTTGCATCCTTCAAAAGAATATTATCGTAAAATGCAGGGTCAATGTCAATTACTTGGTTCTAAGAAGTGCTAAAAATATCAGTATGATCGGATTTATCCAGAAGATTTGTGACACTGTTATCAAGAGTCTCTGTTTAATTAGTTAGTGGATCAAACTCATCAATATCATTATAATCCTGTTGAATAGTACTATTTTATTTAACTTATTAAATAATTTGCATAAAGAAGTCCAAATCAGTGCCAGTAAGCTTGAAAGCAATAGCATTAGAAACCAATGACTTAATTAAGACATCTTGCTCTCGTTTAATTATACTGGATTTATCAGTAGATACCAAAGTATCAGATACTATTTTAGTAACATCAACTAAAATGTCCATAGATTATAAAAGCATTTCTTATGTTTCATCAGTAACTATTTGTAAAAGTAACCCATAAATTTGAGGTGATATAGTTAAAATTTGTTTAACCTCGTACTATTCCAAACCCAATTCGTCTGCAGTTAATTTTTCAATTCCATTATTATTTATTTCTAAATCAGTATAAAATTCCATTTACATTTATAAAACCTAAGAAAGTTCATCAGTAGGATCTAATGGTATATTGATTTCAAAATGTGGTAAATTCAAACGCATTTTTGTCTTATCATTAACTTTGGTACTGTTAACTACATTTTCATAATTTACAGATGTTCTGATAGTTCCAAAAGAATGTGTGTCAGATTATTTTAACTTTTCAAGTTAATTTATATGCTCTTTCAAATCTTTAAGTTTTTATTTTGCATCATACTTACGTTATCTGTGTTTGCGAGTTTGCATTGCATGTGCGTCATAAGGGGCGCTAAAATATTCTTTTAAATAAAACAGTGTTACTATAATTAAATTAGTCTTGATTTCTCGTGCACAATTTATTTTTATTTCATTGCATCCTTCAACAGATTTCGTAACAAGGAATTATATTTCTCCGTCAGTTTTCAGCATATATTTATATTTATCTGCATAACTACTATTTCTTAAATCTTAAATTTGTATTTGTTTTAGGCTGGCATTTAATCTGAATGAATTCATGTACATTTTAAGATCAACTTAAAAGGTACTTATAGATATTTCAACACAACGTTACTTGCAATTAACTGGTTAATGTTCTGTATTTCTTCCACCAAGAAGAGTTGCCTGTAATCCTGGAACATTCACAAATATAGCTATTTTCATCATTTCCGAAGTAAATTAAGATGTTGCTTGATTTGACAAAACTTTAGGTTTATTCTTCTTTTTATTTTCTAGTAAGTCATCGAGAGATTTGGCCTTTTGCTGCTTTTATGAGTATTATGTCTCTGTAGCCTTAAGCATTTTTAATTATTACTTAATGTCATCAGAAGTTTTACCTTCTTATTGAAGCTGCTATTTCATCTAAAGTAACTATTATTTTAACTATTTCATTTTTTAATCATCTATTTCAATTTCATCTATTTCGTCATAACCAAGATTATTACATGGTTTCAACATTGAAATTATAAAATCAAATTGATCAACACCAACTTTTACATCAATAGTATCTTTAAATTTAACCCCCAAGTACAATCCTGGCAATATCCCTGATAATTTAGCTTATTCTGTTGATTCACACAAGAGCGGCTATGATACTAATAATTGGATACAATTTGGTTGTAAAATTGTTGTTTTATCATTATACTCGTTTTCTGGTTTATATAAATAAATTGTTGTGTCTAACAAATTTACCTCTGTATTACTCATCGGAATATTTTGAGCGAAGTCTCTGTCATTAGAATTACCAGGAGAACCAACGTGATAACTTGTTTTGACATTCAAATTACCTAAATCTAATATTATTTATTCAGTACTGTTATCGTTTAAAGGTATTGAGATGCTTGGCACTTTTATTTAAATATTCATTCTTCTTAAAGATGGTATTTTATACTTTGTTGTTACTTCTTCTGCTTGTTATTTAACATTATCAATTAGAGTATTTTATCTATTTTTGAAGGAGATTTACATTGTGTTTTCAATGTCAAGTTCTTCTTTTTCAGTTTTGAAGTACGATGCTAGTTGCATTAAATATCTTAGCATTATAGTAAATTATATTTATGTTTTAACTTGGATATCTAATTCTTATTTGTAACCACAAAAATCATTGGATGATGGGCTTATTAAAAATAGATTCATTTCAATGCCTCCCTCTGCACTTGAAGGTGTTTGAATAACATTTTTATGAATAGTATTTTTGTAGTAATCCACCACTTTAAAACCCTGAGTTTAAAAGTGAATTGCTTATACTTTTTCATATTTTATGTAGTGTAATACTGATTATTAAAATGTGAAAGTACTTAAACTTTCTTTGCAATTTTACTTTTTCAATGTAATGGAACAATCACCAAGTTTAACATATACTTTAAATTTCATTATTGATTCAGTTATTTTAAGCGTTTTTTGGTTTTGTTATGTGATTAATTTTCTGGTTGCTTTTTCAGCAACATTTAAATCAATATTTTATTCATGATGCTTTTTGGTTACCTCTTGCTCGTCTTATTTTTTAATAAATTGTTTGACTTATTTAGCTTTTAATCCAGCATAAACCGTCATATCTTTAATGTACTGAGGATCGTATTACAAATGAATACCACACATGTCCAAATCTAATTATTAATTAATATTTCTATAGCTAGGATGTCTAGAATTAGTTTTATTGTATTACAAATTCAATAAAAGTTAATTATCTGGAGAATTCAATATGATAGTATTTTCAACATTATCTATCATTTTCAATTAGTAAATACTTATTTCTGCATGTTTGCTATAAGGATAATCAACAAATTGCAAACTAACATTAGCCAACGAGACAGATGAGATTAACTGATCTTATTGCGTTCTTGTTGACGTACCATAAACTTAAATAGCAATTGATTCAAGTTTAAATTCGAATCTGAGCTTAACGTATTTAGCCACTTCTTCTTTGGAATGTTCACCTATCATAGAGAATTTTTGCAGAATAGATCCATCAGAAAGATCAGTAGTTGATGATTCTTCTCCAGTTGTACCGTCTTATATTGATAAATCGTTGGCGATTGCGTTCAAGAGCTTAACTTGTTTTTAGAATTGCTTTGCACTGGATTCATCGGACATTTCGATAGGTGCGGCTGCTTCTTTCTTTTGTTTTACTGGTAACTCAACTGAATTTACGAGATATTCAAACAGCTGAACGAGGGCGTTTGTGTTTTGTTCACTCACATTGCAGAAGATACGTTTAATATTAATCTTAACTACAGTTCTTTCAGCTTGGATGTGGTTCTTCACAAAGCAGTGTTTTACTTCAGTTTGAATTGTGGCTGGCTTCAGGAGCACGTGTCTTTCAAAGAAGTCGTCAAGCATATTTTATTATTATGAACTGAATATTCTGCCAACGTCTGAATGTGTTTGAACGATGAAAATGAAAACATTAGTTAGCTCTGCAGAATAAATATCGTAGCATTCCTCGCTGCTCTTTATTTGAGGGTTATAATCGATCATATTTGAGTGGATTTTGAGCATACCCAGATTGCAAACGAAAATGGTCTGAGAGCCTTGCACAGGAACTAAAAGCACAGGAGCCTACATTGTAATATCAACATTAATTCTGAAATGGTTGGCGATTGTTTCTTAGATTGTTTTCTGGGATAAAGTTTTGAGTTCTGCCCATTTTACATCAGCTTTGTCAATTAAATTATTGATGTATTTATTCTCCTTTGTTTCCTTAACAATTTCAAGCGATTCCTTAGAAATAAGCTCAAATATTTTGATCAAGTCGGGAGTAGCAACTACTGAAACTGGTTTTATGGTCATCTTTAAAGTGGCCAACGTGCTTGAGTGTTTTACGAATTAAAGATCCAATTGTTTATTCTCAGGATCGTCTGTGTAATCTAACTTCTGTAAAGAGTCTAAAATGTGGTGCATATTGCTGGGAACTTTACGAATTATTAGAGGAAATTCACCAGATTTGAACAAGTTCAGTACGTCAAGCGTCGAAACCTTGGCACCAATAGTGATTACACCTGAGAATTGTAGCGCAAATTAAACCTCTACCAATTTCAAGTTAAGCTGAACGATTGGGTTAACATGAGATGTAGACCCAACTCCATGTGGAAGTGTTTCCTTTACTGTTTCTATTTTAGAGGCGAAGAATTTTGATTTACTAGCTGCTGCGGTGGGGTTCACTGGAACATTAACCGTCATGATTAGTGGGTCTTCTTTAGTTTTCTCGGTCGAGTTGATTTGGATTTGGATGTTATCGAATTGGACGCTAAAGTCCATTTGTAACAGGTGTTCGGGGAATTTTTCGTTTTCTTTTTGTTTTTGCAGTTCTTCTTTTTCGTCATTGATGAGTTGTGCGATTTGGTGGTCGTTGGTATCAAATTGGTAATTAGTCTTTTTCAGGTCTTTGAATGATTTTTTGTATAGTTGTTTGATGACGAGCATTCTACAGATGGTGATTTGTTCCGATTTGAGTAGTTTGTGCATTGCTTGCATCATTTTGTTTCCGTCTTCGCTGTCGCACATGCATGGGTATTATCTGCAGAACATGTACTTATGCGTTTCTTTCTTTTCTTCGTATGCTTTCTTGTACTATTCAATCTGTTATAAGCCCTCTTTCGTATTACTATTTATGTAATGCTGGGTGAATAATCTCATATATGCTTTCATTTCGAACTGTTCCAACATCTCATTATTGAGTTCCTCCTTCTCTTTAAATGAGCTGAAAACGTATCTGAGCCATTAGAACGCGTTTTCCTCCACTTTAACACCGGGTCTGTTTTCAATTTTCTTTTGTTGGGATCCGAACTGGCTCAGTTTCTGAATGGTTCTGAGAATGGCGTTAATCTGGGCGGAGGAGATGTTGAAGTTCAGATTGCTCACTATTATTTTTAGTTAATTCTGGGCACCTGTGAGGCTCGAACCCGGGTTCTTGTCGTTCTTGTACAGCGCGCGCACGCTCATGGGTTTGATTAGGTAGTTGAAGGGGGTGGAGTTAGTTTGAGTGGCGATTGTTTACTTTAGGAAGGCCATTTACTGAGGTTTCGTGCACTCGATGAGGGGGACGTAGTGGGTGTCACAGTAGACTGCGAAATCTATTAATTGGGCTTCTTTGGTGATTAATAGCTCATCCTCTTTAAAAGTGGTCTCTTTCCCGTGCTAATCGACAGATTACACTAAGATCTGCTTTATAGTCACGCCCATCGCACACTGCACGTCCGGGTCCTCGAAACGCACGTGAAAGTTGGTTATCTGGATTTTAATGTTGTTCAGAATGGCCTGGGTTAAACCAAGCATGTACTTGCTCATCTTGCCCTTCTTCTTCTCAGAAAGAGAATCCTCGCATATAATTTATGTTGACAAACAATTCTGCATCTTGGAAATAAACGCTTGCTGAATACGCTTCGCAATATCCTCCTTGGACAACTCATGCTACTCCTTCGACTGAGCAAGCAATAAAATATCGTCCAGAATAATAACCACAGGATCAGACTTAATCCTGAAATAGTTTATCTTTATCTTCATATTACCGATCGTACCACGCTTTATGCACAAGGCTGGGTGGATGTCACGCAAAGCATTCGGATTGATAGAAAGATTGGAAACCTAAATATCACCCTTGGTCAATGTGATCGACAATTGATTGCTGTCAAAGTCTTCTAAATACTTATCAGAAAAATCCGATATTAAATTAGCAATTACTTCTTCCAGCATTGATTAATGAGGTGAAGTGGTGATTATAATTAATATTAAATGATAATTTAATATATTAACGTAGAACACATGAATTTCACACCATAGAACTGATTCTACATTTTATTTATTGATTATAACATAATATTTCATAGTATCACTATAATATAAAATATGTTACTATTTTATATTATCAATAGTATATTATATATGTTTTAATGTAATACTGAAAATATGAATTTCTTTTATAACTATATTTTAATATGATGATTGAATGAATGCATTGCTTTCTTTGCGTCACTATTATAATACGCACTATTATAATACAGATTAAATTATTGACTCTTTTAAATTAATAACAGCTAAAAATTATCAAAGCGAGATTAATCAATATTTTAAAGCTCTTAATGAGAATGAATAGCATTCGTGGCAATATAATGATGTTAAAAATGATGTATAATTTTGATAATTGAAATATTCCCGCATTGCTTCGGTTCTCATAAGCTAAACATCACGATTCAACACAACAAGGACGTCGAATCATCAGTAAGATATTTTCCTCATGGCAAGCGGCGTTCACAACACATAGTCTGAATTGAGTTGAGCCTATAGTAAATACCTTCGGCTTGTGCAAATCGAACTAAAAGTACTGTCAAGGAAACATTCCATTATTTATTTCTGGTATCCCCTTTCTGTCCTCTCGACGAATAACCTCAGACCTTCCCACGTAATCGTGCATGCACCGTATTGTGATCAAATGAAGGTGCGGAGTGGTGTAAAAAATGCAAATTATTTTATAAATTTTATATTATATGAAATAATAAAGTACGCAATTTAGAAATAGTAATAATATAGTATTTTATAAATTAGTAACATGGATAATGTAGATAATATCTTCATTCTGTGGCTGGTGGGTTGCTTTCCTGAGTTGTCGTTTTACCTGTTGATTCATTGAGTAGTGTAACGTCGTTGTATCTTCTGACTACGAAATCTATAGCTGATTGGAAGCAAGTGAGGTAGTATCCGTATTCGTCGTTGAGCATGCTTGGATCGCAGCAGAATTCCATGATTGCGCTAGCAGTTGCAGCGTGTTTCAGATCTGCTTGGATGAGTACGTAAATAAATATTGGGAGCATGTCGTCAGCACCAAACGATACATTGTAGCTTTTTTGATGGTTTTCGATCATTTTACGCTGTTGTTCAAGCCCGGTTGGTGTTTGAGTGTTTACAGTAATTTGTATACATATAACAGTTTCGAGTAATGCGTTCAAGAACTGTCTCGGGTGCATATTAAGTGGTTAATCCAGTTGTTTCATCTCTTCAACGCATAAATTGTACCTGCATGGGTCTCTATATTTAACTGGAATCTCAAGGTATTATTCAAGTACGTCAATTCCTCTGTATTCGATCAGTTGATTAATATTGTCTTCGTTTCTGAAGAATTGGCATGCCTTTTTGATGTTTAGGTCGTTTTCTTTGAATTCTTTCTTAGCTCTTCTCCATAGTTTCGGGAATACACTTCCGAATATGTTCTGTTCAACTGATAAGCTGGCAACGTCGTGCAAGCTCACCGGATCTAGTAGTTCCAGGTTATCCTGTTCAACTTCTTTTACCAGTTACAGTGACTGCAGTAGTTTTTTGTTGTCCCTGAGTACTGTGTTTCGTATTGGGTCCAGTTGGTCGCGCAGGTCGAAGCATGCTTCTTAAAACGTTTCGTATTTAGCAGATAGTGGGTTGAACCAGCGTTGAATGTTCTATTGTCTTTAAAATAGCTTTGGCGATGAAAGTTGAGCTTGATCAGCGGCTGCTTTTAGACGCATTTGCTCCGTTTACCCGGTCATCAATTGGAGCTTGTTCCTGAGCTTTCTTGAGCGGTCGTAGTACGTTTCAAACGTTTCGGGTGCGTTTAAATCGGGTGCGTTCAGCGTTAGGTCCGATTTAACGGCGTTCATTTGTTAAAGGGTGGGAGCAAACTGAATTGTTTGCTCAGATTCGGAGGACTGATTTGATTTCCAGGGCCATTCCGGTTTCCACCCCTCGAAACGGTCCAATAGAGATTCTGGAGTGAAGTGGCCGTAATACTGGTCTGGGCACCTGTAGGGTTGTTCTTTCATCAAATCGGACAATTGAAGGAGCTGATTCAGTGAAAGTTGGCCGAAAATGGACCTGTTTGAGTTCAACTAACAGAGCATTAGCGGATATTTAAGCGCTTCCTTAATAACACCGTAACGCAAACGACGATACCAGATCTGGAAGATGTTCTGCCTGTACTAAATCGAATTCAGCAAATGAGGAGCCAACGGTGAACGCACTTAAATTAACTGAGACTGGATCTTCTTGTTATTCTAAATCTCAGGATCCTAGATTATCAGCGTAAACTCGTCCTAAGACTCAATATGCATCGCAAATATGGATGGATACTACACAGACAAAGTAATCGACGAACTCGAAAATTGGACTGCACGATGCGTCAACTTCACCTGCACCTAGGAATGCGTTCGCTTCTCACGCAACTACTCAATTTACATAATTATCGGATACGGCATCAGAACTTGGAGCAGCTAGTCAACCTGCTTTGTTGTCATTGTGGATTGGTATTTAATCTTTCAGTGTATCTGACAATATTTTGTGTTATTATTTTCCATCTCAAATATTGAAATGAACACATAAGAATTGGAATCTTCAGCCGCGTAGCGCGTGATTTCCTACTTTCTGTGGAATGTGCGTTAATAGCGGAGGCAGACGCTAAATATTCGCGGTTCTCCGCAGTCCGGTAAGTCTCAGTTGCTTAAGTAGATTTACGCGTCCTTACTTGCTTTGAATGTGTAGGTTCATTATTTCCGCGCTCAGATCATATCCGATCAGTAAGCTTTAAATTCTCTATTGTAGTCTCTTGCTCCTAAAATGCTCTTCTCAAACACTCAGTGTATTCTAATAGATGACGTTGACCTCCTTCCGCTACCTTCTCGCACTCGTCTTTTAAGCTACTAATTTTTGGTCTCAACCTCTCAAATTTCTTTCAAATCCTCACTGTAAATATACACTCTTACTCCACCCCCACTGCAGAATTTCTCCTTCATTTCCCGTTAAGAGAACGAGATCCCCTTTTCCTCACATTTTTCCAAAAATCAACGATTAATTCTACTAGTTGCAGCAGCTCTCCGTTTCGTCCCTATTACAAAAGACGATGTCGTTTTCGGAGTGGGAAGGGGCGCCGTTACCTCCGCTTCAAAACCGTCCTCATACTCAATTGATAGATTATGCAAGTGCGTTCAGATGATGAACGAGGCGCTCAAAACGGAGGAATTCGAGGTCTTCGAGGAAATCCATAAACTCGTCGGAGGAGTTATCCAGATGAGGAGCGGAAGGGTCGTTTTCAAGGGGACCGAACAGCTCTTCACGGAACTTAAACAGGAATTCGGAGTTAACTGGACGTTCTGATGTGAGGGAGTAGTATATATTAATTTATGATAACTCATTATATGATATCACTCACTTTCATTTATACTGGTTCAGTCTCGTGTTCTTGTTTATGACAAATATTGAACAAGAAATTAATAGTATTGATTTGTATTTATAATAATTTTCAGTCTACAGTACAAGTATTGATATGATCACAAAAACTATAAACTCCACGAAGCTAAACAAATTTATACCATCAACACAAATATATAATTGATAAATTCTTCGTTTTAAAATTCAAGCAAACGCTATCAAATGCTCGAAGAATTACTTATTACTAACCCTCTAACTAACCTTTGCATAGGCAGTCAGTTCATTCATATCAAACTAACTAAATAATTATTTATTGTACATTAAATCGTCGTTCACGATTCTAGCGTGCTTAATTAACGTGCTTAATTAGCCGAATGATAAATATATTATTTATAAGTTATGTAATACATTATATTACATTATTCACATTTAGAAATAATTTCAACGTCTTTTGATGATTCTTATCGTCTATTGGTTTGCTTTATTGTACATACAAATTTAAGAACTCTAGGTGACTTCAATACATAATAAAAACTTTTCGATGTGCAAAAAGCTTCAAAGAAATCACATCCTAACCCATTATTAATTTGTAAATATTATATTAAATAATATTTTAGTTTGTTTAAATTTGTTTGAACATATTTAAACACAAATATTGAAATTAACAATATTTATATTATAATAAAAAATCTATTCATCATTTTCACTTCAGAGTGAATGCTGCAAATACAGTTATGGGAGGTGGAATTGCTTTTTCTTGTTTACTATGTGAGTAATTATATATTAAAATATTTTGCCACTTCTAATGCGGATGACAAATTCCAATAAATAATCTCAAGTTGGAGATTATTCATGAACTACTCATTAACACAAGAGGGCCAAAAATATGATTTCGATCGTATTAGACCATAATCGACTATTCAAAGTCGGTATTTAATATTCCAAAAAGGAAAAGGACTTTTTCTTTCAATCTCAACCGGGAGCTCAAGATGAAGTATTGGTACTTCGCTTAATTAGAATTATAATTCAGGTAGTTACAGTCGCTTTCATTCTCAATATTCAAATAATGAATGCATTTTTGTTTCTTGAAGAATGGAATCAAGTGGGTTAGTCGGGCCCAGCATTAAATAATATATTGATGCTACTCTAAAACAACAGTTATTTTACTTATGATCTTCCACTTCCATTTCATAATGAGAAATCAATTTTCTTGATTGTTAAATTATACAACGTTAGGTAAAGTTGAAACTTATTATTGAAGTATATACAGAGTTATATATATTAATTATTGTAGCACAGCTATCCAAGGCTCCACCAGGCCTTGATGTGATTGAAGCACTTTACAAATCAATAGTAAATAGAGTTAATGAGTGTATTGATGAGGAGGGAGAACACACTCATTATTGAGCCGGGCAGTGATATAAGTAAGATTCAAATAATAAACTTCATTCTTCTTCCTAATTCAAAAAAGCATTTCGAGGGCCCACCACTGTAGTTATGGTACTAAGTTGTTTTGATGGATTTGAACTTGAAGACGATAAGTGTGTTTGTAAGTAATTATTGAGTTCTAATAAGAGCAAATGTGTGTCAAACTGTAACTCTTTGAATGAAATAGAAAAGAATGGAAAATGTGTTAAACTGTAAATTAAACAGTTAAATGAGTTTTGTATGTAAGACTCAGAGTGCTAAAGTTAAGAATAAATTTGTATAAGTGGTAATTGTCAATGTGATACTGAAAATGGATATTTTGATAATAATAGTGGCAGTTGTATTACATGTTCACATATTGGAACAATATTTAACAAATTATCGAGTTAATGTGAGTGTGACGAGTCAAATGGTTATATAACAACCGTAAATCCATTTGATATAAACACTTAAGTTATGGATTGGACTGTCTTTGAAAGCTCAAAAAGTTATTGTACAAAATGCTGGTCAATCAATTAAATTGTTGTAGATCACAAATGCAAATATTGTGACAATGGTCTGATATTTAAAGATAATTAATGCAAATGTGATTCGTCCATTGGTTCTATTAGGACTCCGAACCCTTTTGATGTATAAACTTAATAAACCGAGTGGACTGATTTTAACAACTCGAATCCGTATTGTACGAATTGTTGGGAGAGTAATTTGATAATATTGTATGATTTTTGCACTAGTTGCTCGAAGTTATCAGCTTTGTACGATTAAACCACTCACTCATGCCTTTGCGATAATTCTCAGGGCTATGCTGGTTAAAGCAACACCGAGTGCATAGACTGCTGGAGCTAAAATCAAACAGTTTAAAATAATATTTGCGAGCCCTGTGGAGTGGGATCAGTTTTTAAAATAAATAAATGCGTTTGTGATGAGTAATGGAACTGGCTCGAGTTCAACGGGAAATGCATCAACTGCGAGCTGCAAGTTGCAATCGGAACCAGATTGAACCTGTAAACGGGGCAGTGCGAATGCAGTAACCAAATTGGATACGTGAACACGATTAACCCTTACAGCCCGAACACGCCAGAATGGGCACAATTCGAAGCCACCAAAACAATGTGCACCAGCTGTTACTACCAAGAGCAAATAGTTGTAAACGGAATGTGCTCTAGTTGTGCTCAAGGAACTGTTTTCTGGCCGGTAAAGTGCAGGTGCATATGCGACGAGGCGCTTGGACTCACCGGGTTCGATGCCAATGAGTGCGTTAATTGCTGGAGTTAAAATTAAATAATCGACTACGACAATAAATAATGCTTAGCATGTGATCCGGGAACAAAAGTAGTTAATAACTAATGCGTTTGCAATGAATTACAGGGATATATTGAAAATAACACATTGTGCGTAAATTGCTGGGCAGAAAATAGAATTGCAAGCCAAGGAAGCTGTAAGGCATGCCCATCAGGATCAAAATTTGATGTTGACCAGTGCATATGCGATGAATCGTTGGGATACTCAGGCCAAGACCCTGAAAACTGCGATAATTGCTGGTAACACGAATAAATCGTATTTTAAAACAAATGCCAATCATGCATTGTAGGATCAATATTTTTAAATAACGAATGCGTTTGCGATGAATTATCTGGATATGTTGGCATGAATCCTTAAATTTGCGAGGATTGCTGGTCTAAATCAATGGTTGTTAGTAATTCAAAATGTGTTTAGTGCACTGATTTAGATCAGTTCTCTATTTACGAAATGGAAAATTTATGCAAATGTGAAGTCAATTATAAGTTAAACAACGAAATATGTCAAAAAATTAAACGCAACCAAACGATAGCGATTGCTATTTGTGTTCCAATTGTGGTTATAATAATCACAATAATTTTAGTAGTATTAATATTAAAGAAAAGATAAAAGAATAAACAAAATTCTGATGATACTACAAAACAATCAATAAAACAGGCCATCTCAGTAGTGTCAGAACATTAATAAGAAGAACAGTATAATCAAATTGTTATTTGAATGAAATAAATGATATATATTATTATAATTTTCATATATACCTACGCTTAGAATATTATTAACACTAATAAAGTTCATATCATAAATCATGATTGTACAGACTGATACACAAGTCACTCTAAATAGCTTACTCAGAACTTATTGAATTGGGATGGTTTAAAAATGCGAATTATATTTTGTAAGGATTTTTAAATAAATTATCATCTATGAAGTAACTAATTTCAATAAGATAATGAAGAACAATATTGAATAGGAAGTATAGTATATTGGATAGGTATAAACGTATTTGAAAGAGCTATAGAACTGCAAAATATAACAAAAGAACCATTGTAGTCCAATAATGAAAACGATAGATACATATTATGTCACTCAGAAATATGGGTTCTTCATTTATTATTAAACTTTATTGGACTTTCCATTCTTTCTTATGAAAAAGAAGACTACGACACTAACTACAATTGAAACAGCAACAAATACACCAATTCCGATTCCAACATAAGCACCTGTGCTGAGTTTAGATGTGCTGTAATCGCAGTAGAGCATTCCATTCAACGTTTTAGTTGTTGGTACGCTTCCATCCATTTAAATAGCAATAGTTCTAGTAAATGTGCCAGAGTTGTATAAGCATTTGCTATTGCAAGTTTGACTGCACTACTTGTAATATGTGCAAGTTTCTGGTGTGATGCAACCATCTGTAGGCCAGATATTGCATATATTAATATTTTTAATTGATACCATCTAAGTAAATTCATCAATACCTTCTTAATATTCTTGTGGCATGTAGTCCTTAATGTAGGTTTCAAGTGGCATGTTTAAACAATTCATGTCTATTGGACAACTATCCTTTAAGTTTACCGTCATTTCCGCCATAATTACTGTCATCTTAGTTGAGCAGGTCGTTGTAGCTTTCAGCAAAACTAAACTTAACATGTTAATGAAGCGGAACAGAAATCATTGAGTAATTAATCAAAATTTATAGCTTTGAACTCAGAAAATTAAACAAGTAATAGTACAACTTTATTAATTGAGGTCTAAAAACTAAACAGCGTAACAGGCAAATCAATATTAAATATAAAATATTCAATCGACTGTAGCAACTTCATTCCATTAGCAGTTCCCAGCTTCATTGACGAACTTAATAATAAATAATACTTACATAACTGAGTGTTAACTCCTCGTTATTCTGGATAATAAGCCTGAAGAAATCCCAAAAATATAGTTGATATAAAGTAGCTGTACACAAGCGAATTTAGTTTAAAATAATTTTGTAATCCATATTCACATATTATTAGTTTGTGTAAGCGATTGAGCTCAAAAGTCAAATATATATTAAATATATATTACTATCTAATAATAATATTCATCTAATTCGCAAGCCCCATAATTACAAAACCGAACACTTCTTCAACAAAAATGTTAAGAGTTGTGTCTAAAAATAACCACACGCAAGATCATTACAGATCCTTTGTCTAGTAGAGTACAAATATTTATTATTATCCATTACATTGATAAAAGATAGTAGAGATGCAACTTTGGTTGAGTAACCACAAGTACCAAAATCTTACTCAAGATCTGTAACAATGTAATCACATAAGTTATGGGAACTAAAAGTAAATTTGAATTACTTTTGGATTTAAATAAAGGAAATCGGTATCGAACTGGATTAAATAACCGTTAAAGTACTGAAATATCCAATATTGATAAATATAATAATAACTTAATAGAAGGAAATCTTTGGTGAAGATAATAATAAATACAGTTGTTGATGAGATATGCAATATACTGTAACAATACCAGACTTCAAAAACCACTATTTCTCTTACAATTAGAAAATGTTAAAACATTGCTTGAAGGTAGTGAGGTGTTATATTAATACAAAACAAAAATGTCACCTATATTTAAGTGCGAGCTCTTGTTTCCCCTACATAAAAGCTTCTAGCTCATACGCTAAATTTGCTATAATAAAGAAAAAACGCTAAAGAGATATAAGTTATAAAATAATGTAATAATAAAAATTTGCTTGTATTGATTAATAGTAAATATATAAAATAAATAAGCTTTAATTAAATAATAACAAATAAATTTCAAAATTATTACCTGATTTCATTCGAACCAAAATTGAAAGAGATGAGCCATTGAAGATGTGGACTGAATCTGATTTGAGCGTGTGTCGTTACTTTGTTTAAATTAGTAGAGTTTTGTGCGTAAATATATAACCAGTAAATAATTCAGGTGAATTCTGGCACGAATTCTGGCACGAAGCAGTTCTTACCCTGTGAGTCGTTCCTATCCTGTGAGTGGGATATATTTAATCATTTAATAATCTTGGAATCGCAGAGCTTTATTGAAATATATATATCTCATAAATTACATTTGATTTCAAGGTAACTTTCATTAATATAATTACATTTATAATAATTATTTGAGAAACGGTTTTAAATATTTATATTGAAAACATATGATTGATTTATAATGAAAACATATATATTGATTTATAATGAAAACATTCAGCAAGTCTAGATTCATTCAGCATGTTTAAATTTATTAAACATATGTATTTTTTGCTAGTTTTGTTATTTTATATATTTTGATGATTAATTCCCACTTCAAATGAAAGTCTCAACTTAATCACAGGTGTAGAAAACAGTTTAACTCTAATAAACATTGAAAATCTTAAAATTTATTCGAATAGTCTAATATTTCGCGATTTTGTATTTCGCTATAGTGCATGCAGTTATTACGGGTACATATTTGGTCTCAAAAGTAATTTTTTACGGGTCGCTTCAGCGAGCGTATCTAAACTCAATCAAAATAGCTGTTTGTCTTTCTGTTATTTTGATTTAAATGTTGGTTGTGAGGAGATACAAAACGGTGAAAATAATTCAAGCGCAAATTATATTTAATTTGTTGTTCATAATCCTACTCACCTTGGATCTAGTTTATTTCTTGTAATAATTCAGAGACATTGACTATGGTCCATTAACTATCATAAATGGGAACCAAACGTAGATTCACTGGTATACAAAGAAGAGATCTAGCTCAATGGTAACTGTTGATGACACTATTATCAACGATGATTCAAAATCAAACTTCCACAACGTGCTGATAAATCAAACTAATTTTAGCTTCAAAGTTAGCAATATTTCAGCATTAACTTATAATTACTCACTTCCAAGCTCAATTTCAAAGTTTGTAGTTATGACCGATATCCACAGCAACGGTCATTATATAGAGCAAATGAGCAGTGACTACGATTTCGCCTTGCTTTGCGGTGATTACTCTTATGGTGGTTTGCCTCATGAGTTCTCCAAAACGTTCAGAAAATCGCATAATAAACCACTTATTCTAGCAGCTGGTAATCACGACTCACTGGGTCAAATAGATCGGTTGATAGCACGTCCGACCAATTTCTACCAGAAAATAGGCGACAACGGCTTCTACTTCATTTACGTGTTAAATACCGACCTCGTCTACCACAGCCACTTGAACCACTCCCGCACTGATGCCGCCTTCACATTTCTTAATGAAAATCTTTATCTCTCAAATAATGACAAGAATGTTTTCATCGTTTCACATTAAGCTGTGTATTCAACTGGTGATTTTGGCTCAATAAAATACTTCACTGAAAAGATGGAGGAATTTATGAATATAAACACAAATAAACGAATTAGGGCCGTTTTCTCAGGGCACGACCACGTTTTCAACGCGTTCCGGAGATTGGACACACTCTACTTTGTGAACGGAGCCGGAGGTGGCCCACTAGACAATGTAAAAAGTTAAGGGGCAAGGTCGTGGAGTGGAGAGGAACTTAAGGGGCCAATGCCAGAGAATGGGGATAGGGAGATGGGGTACTAGTACCATTTGAACAGCTACAGAAAATACACCAGAACGGAAGTTGGAATAATGGCGGGAAAAATCGAGTACACGGTGAGGGATCTGGACTCTGGGAAAGTGCTGAATGTTTATGAGCAAATTACTGAGTGAGATAAATGAGATGAATTTATTGAGAAATTCATATATAATAATGCGGCTCGTGTAACACAAAAGGACGTAATTATAAATGTCTAAGGTAGGTGTTTAATTAAGATTGAGCGAATTCTTTTGTATTATTATAATAGATGTCTAGTAATAAGAAGTTTCGTGATCGCGCTTTTGTATAAAATTTTTTCACTCCTTTCAAAATAATTATGTATAATCGCGTCTATTTAATCAAAAATTGAACAGTTTTAAATTATGTCACTAAAAACAATATATTCTGGGATTTAATAATGTTTTACATAATATTAACCAAATACGGTTGAGTTTGTATTTTATCATATTTTTAGCTAAAATGATGCTTTGAATTAATTTACTTTTGTACCGAAACAATTACAATGATCAACGGTTTTGAACTACTTATAGTATATGTAAATATACTATAATATATTTAACTTAAGTGTATATGTTTAAATATACTATTATAAGATAAGGAAGATTTACAATCTATAAATTTAAATACATTTGTTATTAATTAACTATATGGTGTTGTTGTTTTAACATTTATTATAATGATACTTCTCGATATGTTCCTATATCAGAATTAATTGAAAAAATATTTAATATGTTTCGTCATAATTTTCAATTTATTTCTATATCAATTGCAAGTGAAGTTCTAATTTGCACACAGATGTATATAGGTATATTATCTAATCTAAATATTATATTTAGTACATATCATAGATTTAGCTAAGAATATAATAAGAATGTAAGTTACCACTAAGTTCCAAAGTATTAAAATTTAATACGTTCTACTATGTGACTTGTTATAATATATTCAATAATTTATGTTTGGCTTTGTAATAATTCATAAGTAACAATTATTTAATATTTTGTTAGGTAAGAAGTACTGGAGAGAAGACGCAGAACTAATAATATCAATTATATATTATAATAATTGTTAAAGTTACAAATATGAAATAAAATATAATGTTCACTCATGAATCTTGAAAATATCAATAAATCTAGATTTAAGCTAATATGACAATGTGGTGCATAATAATCCGATATTTGATTAATATTTTTATAACTAATGTTTTATTAATATAATTATCGAAGTCCGTCCAGTGCTTCAACAGTTATCAGAAATTGTTGATTTAGAACAATAATCTAAATGAGAGTATGGAGTTGAACAATAGTGGAAATAAATATAGGTTGCTACCATTAACTTCTAATTATTTATTTTGTGGTTTTATTTTCCTTCAATCACAATATATATGATTAATGGAAAATATTCGAGATTGTAAAATCTGTTCTTCTATTATTGTCTATTAATTTCAAACTCAATAACGTGTTTATTTGTGTTACTTTTTGAGAACAGATTCAAAAACAATTGAATATTGAAACCCAAGTTCAACTGATAATTAAATAGTTCATACTTGTATAATTTTAGTATAATAGGGTTTACTCAATATTTTAACTTTGGATGATGCTGCGTTGAACAACTGTGACTTGTGCTCCAGCTGGATTTTTCCCAAAATATCTTTTTAAGTTATCCGGAAGGTTTTTTCGCTATACTACAAATCAGTATATTTATATCAAATTTATTATATATTCTAGTATAAAATAAAAATATAAAGTTTTACGTAATTTATTAATATATTTTACAATAGTATTGGTATAGCTTAGTTTAATGGTTTGATTTCTCTTAAATTCTTCATTTTCCTTGAAGTGGATAATTAAAATATATATTATTATTTTACAAAATTAATATATATTTTTACCAATTTTTAAATGAGAATATATATATGTTTTGGAAGTACCATTATACTTGCTAAAAGTGGGCGTAAGTCCCGGATGGAGTTAGTCAAGTACAATGTATTCTAATATTTAATAATTGAATTCATAGAACAATATGCCTTTATTACATAAATAGTTTTAGTAACACACATATTTTGATAATTATTGAAATGGTAAGCAAATGTATCATTATTTATATTACATTGTAGAATAAATTAATATTATGTGCGAATTAAGTTTACTAATGTAATAAGACAGATTTACAATGTGTATTACATTGAACCTCAAATATAGATATTACAAATTTTAAGTAAATATTAGATTAGGAAGTGAAGTACTATCATATTTTAATATATAATCTAATAAAGTATTATACCATCCACTTTAATTTATATATTTCTGCTTTTATGAAATCTGCTGAAATAAGATTTTTTGAGACTAACCCACTCATGTGCGTTTGCTATGAACATATATAAGTATATACTCACAATATTTTTCAGTTTCCTCCGACAAATATTTTTTCGATTTTTAGCAAAAATGCCTCTTAGTTTCGGTTATATCTCAGCAAGTTTTAGGACTCAATCAAAACCAAATGAAATTTATGTTGTTGGTATATATTGTCATCTTTAATTAAATAATGAAGATATGCGGATTACCAATCCAAAATTCAGAGTTTCGGAAAATGGAATCTTAAAAAAGAGCAAGTTCTCAATCTTCATTCTTTTTACACTATTTTAGCTATATTTGAATTAACAAGGTTGAAGAATGGAGTATAGTCAATAATGTATGAAACTAAATACTAGTACAGTAAAAATGCAAGCCTCTTCAGTTTTTGACCCAGCTAATATTATAAAGCTTAAAAAGTACAATTTAGCAAATATTGCAATATGCGATATTGAGGTGGAGAATATATCAAAATTACAATTACTATATATTATATATAATCATAAATTTATTTACCATAAAAAGCTAAATTCACATTTTTCACAGGAGTAAACCCTATTATATTTTAGTAAAAATTAGTTATTCTTTTGACAACAAAATTTAACGATTTATATCAGAGCATACCATAAATTTTATTATTGTCGGTTCTACTCAACATCATATTTGATGAAAACGTATTTTAATCATTTTTATTTATAGTTTCGAATAGCTGTTATTAGAAACTCAATATTACAGTGTAAATATTGCTGATTTAAAACAGTTAATTGTATAATAGTCTAATATACTAAAACAATGCAATAATCATATTTTGTTATTGGAGTGGGGTCAAAATATTGATGCCAAATAATTGTTTATTATATACCATGTAACCTAAATATTAAATAGTAGCCTCAGTATCCCTCTAAAAGACCCCCTATGGACATTTGTAATTATCGTGTAGGTATGAATATGTATTTTCAATTGTATTTTAATTAGCAAGCATATCACTCCTATTTTATATACTATTATTAAGTTTATAAATCATTTTCAATGTATAAATTCATATTATACTCGACATTAACGTATGCTAAAAATGCATTTTTGTATCCGAGGTCAAAAGACTCAGAGTATGAATCAATAGGCGAGTTATTGTGCATATTATTGAGTTTTACTAGTTCATCATCCATATCAAAGATAAAGATTGGTATATTTTCGGTACAATTAATACCCATTGGTGTGGATTATTGTTATCATTAAATGTAATTTAACTTAATTTTGCAATATGTTTCTGTTTTTCAAATTGAAAATGTAATAACACAGATTAAAATAATAGTATTATTATTTGTTACTGTTTTTAAATTCATTAATTATAATATATGTTGTGTATTCCATGTGATATTAACTTTTAATAACTTCTGTAGGTATTAGGCAGTATTTTCCCTAATAAGTATGAACACTGCTACCTATAATGGATAGATTCTCCAAAAAGTTGGAGTAAAACATTTTACATATCCCAAAAATCCCCATAAAAACAGGAAGTAATATTTATTTATTCACATAATCACTGTTACTTAACTTATTTCTTTAATTCGCGTTGAATGTTTTAAATTTTAGCGATATTGCTTTCAATTTCGCGTTCTGTTTCAACTATTCCATTGGTTTTCTTCATTATTTCTTGTATACCAATACTTTCTTTTGCTATCATTTTCGCAAGGAGTTGTTTGTATTTCCCGTTCAGTTCTTTGATTTCGTTTATATTTGCAACTTGTATCTGATCGATTACATTCTTTTGCAGTTAGCGTTGTTCTTCAAGTCTTTATTGATGCGTCGCTTCGATTCCTGCGAATTTCTGCAGCTCTTTATTCAAATTTTCAATTACCACGTAATTATCTTATTATATCTTTTTAATATTTGATTTGTGCTCGTTTTTCATTTCGTCGATTCGTTGTTTGTATTCGGAGATTTCAATTTGGTCGGACATGTGCAGAACTTCGTTGGACGCGAACTGTTACTCAAGTTTTTAGTTCAGCTATTCAATCCATTGCAGTTTCTTTTCAGATTCCAGTATTTACTTTTCAAAATTTTAGTTGTTGAAGTTCAAAGTTATTAATTATTTATTTTATTTTTCAATTTGAAGTTATAGATTCTGCTCAACTTTATTGCAATTAATAATTTGCTCTTTTGTGTTTAAAAGTTAACGCTAGAGCTCGCTGGTGTATCCAGTAGTGTCCATTTTCATAATAGCTTTCATTTGTTCCCTGATAAACTGTACCTCGCGCTCGTGACGCTCGTCAATTTCTTTAGTCAGCTGAAAATCAGAAAGCTACGTTTATAAATCACATATTTTAGTATTTAGGTGCTAAATTTCATTACCCTGATCTATACTGTTATTAAGTATAATTTAGGGTGCCTTTTCGCACTAATGATTGTTTAATACCTTATTAGCTACTTATTAGTTATTATTTTAGACTTTGGTTTATAAATCTTTCACGAATTTACTGTTTAGCAGTTCAATTTATTATTTTTACTAAAGTATGAGTTATGTAGCTTGCGTATCATCCTTTTATAGCTTGATGATTTCTGCTGATTTTAGTGATAAATTATTTCTCAATTCTTCAATTTAATCTACAATATTGGTCTATTGTAATTTGGTGTGTTTTAGCACTTCCTATATTTATTGTATAACATTTTCTTTTTCATTTAGCTTTTACTCAAGATTAAAAATGTTTATTAACATTTATTTCTACTACTTTTAAAACATTGCAATACAAACACTTTCCTCATCTAAATCCGATATGCACAGATCTTTATGTAATTTTTCTTATTTATTTAATGTACTTGAATTAGTACTCGAATTGAAATCTTAATCTTTTGTATTTCTGGGACTTTGTTAACTTTATTTTTACTATTTATTATTTTCTAGAATCTGTTTGGTGGTTTTAGATTACATAGGAGGTAAAAATTCCACTTTTGAAGAATTATTGCGCTTTTTGGAAGGCTGTTTAATAACTTAATTATTCATTTGATGCGGTATATTCAAATAAAATTATTAATGTATATAGATTATTTAATATATCTTATATGAATATTTTTAGAACATAAATTTAATGTAATCTTTTTTAACTGGAAATTCACTAACCACAAGAAATATTAATATATATATTATTTTTACTTGGCTATGGTAAAATAACTAGTATATATTTATATATTGCGTTTAGATGTATTGTTGGATTGTTGCTGTTGAGTGAGTCATGTTAGTTATCTCATGTTAGTTATCTTAGAATAACATCTACCATTACTTAAAACTGTTGAGTATATTCTTTTCAATTTGAAACTTTCAAATATAGTAACTTATTTCATCTCATTTTATATTATATATTATACTGATCACTAATCAGCTACATACATTCCAAAAAACGTTGCTGATATATTAACAAAGCTGATTAACTTATTTTCTGCTTATTATACAAAAATACTTAATTGATTAATAGCTCCTGTTTTATTATACTTAATTTGTGTGATATTGTTTTTCATGTTAATCAAGAATCGTGTGGAAGCGTAAATAGCATCATATTTTTTATTAAGTTGTATTAGTAGGTGATCAGGTAACTTTTATTCACGTACAAAAGTTTATTGGTTTGGATTTTCAAATATTTTCAGATGAAGAATTGGGTTCATATTTTAAATGTAGTTATTGTGTAGATATAGTGACTTCAGATCTATCATTTTTTCTAATGGTTTAACGTTAATTATCCGGTTGAAGTTGAGTCCGAGTTCTTGCATGTGCAGCTCTCGAAGTACCTACCTGAAGTGGTTCTAAATCAGTTATTTTGTTTCCTCCAAGGTTTAAAATTAGTAGTTGATTCATTTTTCTTAGTGGTTCGATATTTATAATCTCATTTGAACTCAAAACAAGTTTTTCAAGCATTTTGAGGTCTTTAAGTGGGCTAAGGTCTTCTACTTTGTTGTTATTGATCAATAATTCCTATAATTAACTTAATTGCTTAAGTGGTAACATATTTACAATTTAGTTCGATGAAGCCCAAAGTATATTTAATTTATTCATATATTTAATTGGTTCTAGATCTGATATTTGATTGTAATTAAATATCAGTTTTGTTAAATTCGTGTTTTAAGAAATACCTTCGAGTGATTCGCTCTGAATTCGCGTTCATTTGTAGTTCGGTTATGTTATTATTGTTGAGTGTATTCAGGTTTAAGTTCTTATTTCCGTCTATTTATAGCTTTTTTAAGGTCTTAATCTGGGACAATGCACTTAAATCCACTATTTTGTTGTTCGTTATGTCCAAGCTAACGATACAGTATAGGCAATTATAGATTGAAAAAATATTTTATAATGATGGTGTGAGACTGGTTTTAAAATGTAGTATTACTTGCTTTATACTTGTATTAAAATATATGTCACCTACCCTGTTTTGCACCTTGATTTACTTCCACATCAATGAATACAATTTACGAATCTATGTTTACGAATTGAATATAATTCAAGTCAAAATGTTCATAAATATTAGCTGGCACTATAGACAATCTTTATGCACTATATTGGTCAGAGACTGTTTCGACTCATCTTCAACTTCACTTTGGTCATTCTTGAGAATTAATATTTAAAGATAATATTATGCCATCTTATTCTCGACAATGTAAAAAGTTAAAGCTGTAACGATCGACTTTGTAGCTCAAACCAAACTTTAGTTTGAATCAACAAAATGTTCAAAACCTTGGTGTGGAATAAATTACAATTTGTAGCCAATCCAGGTCTTGTTTCAATAGTATTATATAGAGTCATATTATAATTGAATTCTGTAGTTAGACCAGATTCCACTGAGGGAATTATCCGAATTAATTTATGTTACTCCATTTTGTAACTCCTGCCTTGGTTGAGTTCTTAATTTACAGCGTTCTGCTTTATTTTCTGTCAACTTACTACTTTTATTCAGTACTTCTTAATTTAAGCGTTGGACCAGATATTCAGTTCTTCTCCGGTTTCTATCTCAAGGTCAAGTACAAAAACGAAGACCTAGATAACTTCGGATATTTTCTTCAGTAGAATTCGCTCTATCTTGGTGTACTTAATGATAATACTCTATATAGTTGAGGCCTCGCACCAAGGTGGATGATTCATATGTACTTCCAGTCATTTTTATTGTTTCTGAAACTTTTGTGGTCAACTTTAACATGAAATATGCTCTTGCTTCTCCTTATGATTTTCGGATTTGGAACAGATGCCAGTTCACTTGCTATACTACAAAGTTAGAAATGCTAATTCAGAATATTTTATGAATTTGTTCAGGAGAATCAAAAATGGTTTGAGTTATATTACCTATAAAAGTTTTTAAATAGGAAAATCAATTACTGACTAATTTATTGATATTTGTATGTCACGACATCTCCGCCTACATTTTGAAAATTAGAAGTGGAATATGAAAATGAAATAAATTATAGTAAGGATAAATGTCAAGTATTAATACAGTGTAATAGAATTCCTTAATTAGAATTTTTTAATATTTTTTCAATCTATAATTGCTTATACTGTATTTAGGGGTAAGTTATTTAATGTTGGTTAAATCACAGGAAATTAGGAACAATTCGGTGATATGGGGGATTGGTGATAGAATCACATTATCGCAGTGGTCCACTATAAGTTTTGAGATGTTTAAATGCTTAGTAAAATCTAAATTTTGAAGGGTAGAATTGAACCAAACTATCAACTCACCATTTTCCACATCATTTTGATGTCTTTGAACTCGAGCCGCAGTATAAGGGTCATGATAATTGATAAACTCTTGATGCTACTATTATTCCATCAGTCGGGTGTGGAAATTAGCATTTTTAATTTAAAATGATCTGAAAAAGAAGTTTTGTTGTGTATTAAAAATCTAAGTATATTATTCTTTTATTTTATACCTGTTACTTATTTCAAACAAGAAAAAGTAAAAAATGTTATGTCAGAGCATTATGTATGCTATAAGTGAATTTTTCGCCATATTTGATATTCAACAGTGTTCACAGCCTATTTGTAGTAATTGTGTTTATTTAATGTGGAAAATTCACACTATAATAGATAGTTGAACTGTCAAATACATGGTTAATATTAAACTCATAGATAGAAAATTCCACGCCGCGCAAATGAATATCAGTGTTTAGTAAGTTTAAATACCGTAAATATTTTCGCCTAAAAAGCGGAACAATTCATCAAAAATAGAGAAATAAATACAATGTAGCCCTGTTGTGCAGGTAAGAGCTAAAATGACTGGATCAAACGCAACAAATTTATCTTTAGCAAGTCTCACAAGTCCTAATGTGATTAATAGTTCACAAGATTTGTAAAGGAGCTTATAAGTGCGACCGAGCACATCCTTAAGTAAGACTAGCATAAGCATGTCATAGTCTATGCAAGTATAGGATTCATTTGGAGATGATTTTGCAGATGAAGAGAACAAGTGCATTAAAATGTTGCAGCGCCAGTAAAAATAGACTTTATTGAATCTGTTTAACACAGAGGAGAATCTCAAGGAGCGCGAAGATTTGATAAATTAGATTAAAGACATGCTCAAGCACTCGAAGCTCACATCAACTAATTTAGTGGACCAGGTTGATGAGCTTAAAAACAACGTGTCCATAAAGTCAGCCGAGATTCTCAAGCTCCTCAGTAGTGAGCAGCAGTCAACTAATTACATTCTAGAGCTAAAATAGGAAGTTAGCGATTTATAATCCCAGATTCAAAAGCAGAAAGAGCAGAATGTGCTGAACGACCTCAAAAACTTTGTCCACCAAAAGCAATCCCCACGTATGCCCATAAGATCTTCCATGAAGAAGAACGACAGCTTCAGATTCGAGTACAACAATTAAGAAGAAGCCGAAATGTACCACGAGATGAACGAAATGAGAACCAAAATGCGCGAAATGGAGGGGCAAAAGGAAACGGACGAACGACTCGAGAGAGAAGTCCAGTTCATAAAAGAGCAAATGAAGATAATCATGAAAACGGATACGAGCGGATATTTAAGTGAACTACAAAGGCAAATACTCGAGCACAAGGAAATACTGATATAGAAATAGAAGTAAATAATTGAAATAAACTACGAGAGCGAGAAACTGAAGAAACACATTGTCTCACTCGAATTCAAAATTAACTAACAGGCTGAAGAAATAGTCAAGGCCGTGAAGAAAGCTAACTGGCACGAGAGCATTCAAACCAAACTGGAGCAACAATACGCAACAAACGAAATCTTGCACGTATCAGACCAACTTGAAATCCAGGAGCTAAAAACCAAATTAAATGAACAAGCCAAAGCGCACTAAGAACAGACTCAGAATATTCAGAAAGAACACGAAGTGGTAGTTCAAAACTACAAAAAAGAAATCGCTAAGTTCGCGGGAATCGAAGCCACACATTAACTGAAACTACAAGAACAGAGAAGCTTGCAGAAGAAAGTGGTCGACTCAATATAGTTGGAGAACAGAGCCGCGATTTAAACCATCTGCAGCAAATAACAGGAACTGTTCACTGAAATCGTTAAAGCGCGCACAGATCTTTTATTGGATCAAAAGTAGAAACTAAAATCACTCATTGATGTATAGACAGAAAGCGATAAGATGATCGAAGACATGGAGCACTTCGTCTGGCTCTACTGGGCGAAAATGCAAAAACAGTGAATTCAATAAAAAATAAGGCAGAAGTTGAGTTAGTGTGACATACAAAATATAATATTTCATTTATTTTACTTGTTGAAAGTATTATTTTAATGTAATTTATTTTTCTTGCTCTAGACAAAAAAGTATGTAGTTATTAATAATCAATTTATAACACAACGTAACCTACGATGTAGGTAAATTGATACTAACCATATTCATTCGTGGAATGAAAAGTCGTTTTATGTTATATACATTATGATACAGCATGTAAATATAATAAAACCACTTCTTTATAATGAGCTATTTACCAATAATAGAAGGAATCACTTAATGAATAAATAAAGAATATGCATTAGAATATGTAATTAAATAGATATTTATACAAAATTTAATTAATAATGTATATATCAGCTATATTTCAATGAATAATTTATTATTAATACATACTAGCTAAATAGTAAGAATTACGATAAAATATTATTATTTATAAGTTTTGATAATATTTTGGCTGGTTATTTGTGGTTATAATTTTTGTCTGAATTTCATTTCAAATATTTCACATGAAATCAAAAATTATATATTAGTCTTTGATTGTTGTTATATGAATATTTTATATTATTTTAACACACCAATGAAATGATGATTAAAAAACATAATTCAAAATATATAATTTGAGTGAAATAATCACTCAGAAGCACTCTATAAATAGTTTGTATACATTAACACTAGCTTGGTAATAGCTGCATCATCATTTTGACCTAAATCAATTCCTTACATAGGATAGTATGTGTTAATAATCAACTAAGAGATTTTAGGATTAATCTGTTGTTTAAGTATTTATGATAAAATAGTGAATGAATTAGTCTATTGATTATAAAATAATTAAATTTATAAATTATATATTTTCAAAATCACAAATATATAAACAACTAACCTTAAGTTGCTTAATAACGTTGCACAGTCTTCATTTTGGCTCATACATCGTTTATTTCAATTTAATTTAAAAGTCCACTCCACGCCTCCAACAAGAATGACGTTGAAGAATTCAGAAAACTTTCTGAAGATCACCGGCGTCCAGCAACTGATGGACCCTGTTATCCAGAAGCAGGAGAAGATCTGGATCGAGAACATCCTGCATACGAAGATAGACCTGGTGCCCTTGAACGTGAAGCACCTGACCATCCGGTCTTGCAACCTCCTGAGCCTGAAGGGCCTTGTGAACGTGCGCTGCCTGGAGTACCTGGATGTGAGCGGGAACCCGGTCTACAGCATGCGAGAGGTCGTGGTCCACAAACAGTTGAAGACCTTGATCCTTTAAAACACCCAGATAATCGAGGTGTCACAAGTATCGCAGCTGCCAAGCTTGGTGGAGTTCGACGCGACGAACAGCTACATCGTAGACTCGCTGCCGCTAATCGACCACCCGAACTTCGATGTGAAGTGGCTCACTCCGTAATAAAAAGCAACAAAAGTGCATTTTGAGATGCATGCGTATTTAAATAGTGAATATGGTGAAGACTAAACTATAATATATGAATAGCTTGATAAGAAGCTGGTAAGCGAGTACATTATCCTGATGGCAAAGAGATACGCTTCTTAAGTTAACAATGGTAAATTAGTAATAGAAAATGATTAGGAAGTAACTCACTTTGCCTTCACAGATTATTTGCGCCTTGATTCCGTTAGTTTCAACCGCTGCTACAACATCTCTTTTGAGTAAACTCCAACGCACCTAAAAGAGCTTTCAATCACTAACTCGAACCTAATTAGCATTGAGGGCATTCAGAACATGTCATCTTTAATACATGTTAACCTTTCAAACAACAATTTGCTCTTCATTCATCCGCTTTTATCCATAAAAACCCTATAGCACGTATTAATAGATAACAATCACATTCACGATATGGAAATCCTCAAATAGCTCCCAAATTTCGAATTCAACCTTATTGGTCCCCAATCAGCTCCACAAACTGAAATCTACAACAAATACTTCAACCATATTTGCTCAGCAGATTAATTGAAGGAATTATAAACCACTTTTGAAAACAGTCGCAAACAAAATGCGGATTTCATTTAAGACACCAAATACACTTCCCAGTTCATAAATCAAATCACTAATAATTAACTTAGAATATTTGAAAACGATTTGGAGAGCATCCGGTTTTGTTCATATTTGAACGTAAATGAACTGATTCTTACAAACTGTATTTACATAAGTTTTGGAGTGGTTCCAAATAACATTAAATCATTGACAGTCAACAATTGCTATTTAACGACAAAGAAAATAGTTGGAATTGAAAAGATGCACCTGCGGGAGTTGAACTTGGGACTAAACGCGTTAACTGATGACTGCCTCGAAATAATATAATAAATGAAGGAATTAATGTATTTGGACCTCTCAATGAACAGACTCGAGAATATTGAGAAACTAAGTGAATTAAAACAACTCAAATCACTGGATTTGAACCAAAATAGGATTAAACAGGTTGATTGCTTATAATAGTTGATTGAGCTCGAAAATCTGGACATAAGCTTCAACCAGGTAAGTTAAATCGCAAAACTGGAGAATCTAGTCAATATCAAAGTACTCAATGTTAGCCACAACAAGATTAATACGATTTAATGCCTTGCCAAGATGAAGAACATAGTTAGCCTC
Organism: Hexamita inflata; assembly: GCA_963988835.1. Taxonomy (NCBI): domain Eukaryota; phylum Fornicata; order Diplomonadida; family Hexamitidae; genus Hexamita; species Hexamita inflata. The sequence goes on along the minus strand of CAXDID010000639.1, from coordinate 80,303 downwards.
GATATTTCCTTCAACTCAATTATTTCGGTTGAAATCTGTAAAACATTTGAGTTGCTCACTGATCTAAGAACACAAAAGAACAAAATACAGGATTTATCTAGCATCATGACACATAAAAACTGTTAGTAGAGCTGGTCAGGAGAATAAAACAAACTTGAAGACTAAGACTACGCTTACTCGGGACTAAGTTAAAGTTAAATAACTGACCTAAAGATTGGCAAAGAGTATAATTAAAACAATGATGCGATGCTCAAGAAGTACCAAGATAAAATGATTAACGGCGTAATCACGATTAATAATGACAACGAAGTAATGAACCTTCTGTTTACGGATGTTAAAAAAATTAATAAAATAACTGTTGAGAACTGCAAGAATATCATTTTCGATAGAGCTCCAATCTACGTTAAAGTGTTAGCAGTTAGAAACTCAAAATTATCGCTTATAACAAATATCTATCAGATGGAATAACTAACGGATTTAGATCTTTTTGGGAATGCCATTCGTGATATCTCTGAATTAGGTGCCCTTGTTAATTTAATTCGCTTAAATTTGTCATCGAATGACATTTATCGAATTGACAGTTTGTAAGAACTTAATAAACTTCAGTATCTGAATTTATCAAACAATAAAATACTGTTTTGTGAACCGATTAAAGATCTAAGTGTAAAGGAATTGTAATTAAACGATAATTTTATTCTTAATGATCTGGAATTGATAGCAAATATGAAAGATATGAATTAATAATGGGTGCAGTTTTGCTATAAATAAAGGAATGCCCAGTTAAGTGATTACAGAGAATACCTCGGTGCTAATGCTGGCACAGAAGAAGCTGCTCAGAAGTTAATGGACTAATATCAAGAACAACGCAATAAAACGATTATAATCACCCACGATAAAGTAATGAACGCAATTTACAAAGAAAAAGTTAAATATAACGAACTTGTTATTGAAAACGACCAGTATCTTATGAATATTTCTTTCATAGATCAACTAAATATTCAAAGGCTAACACTGATTAACTGCTGTAATCTGACGTTTGAGCGCTTTTCATCGAAAGTAACTGATTTAACTATTAATAATTGTAGTCTGTATCACGTTTCAGGTATTGAGAAGATGAAGCAACTAACAAAATTGAATTTGAATAACAACAAGTTGATTATTGTTGAGCATTTGGGTCAACTAACCAATCTAAAGCAATTACAAGTTGAAAACAATCTTATTCAGGACTTGAACTTAGTTTCAATTCCTGGATTGTAGCTGGATGTTGGATTGTAAAACGAACCAACAAACGAAGACTACCAGTTTTACTTAAATCAAATTAATTCTCATCAGTCAGTTGAAGAATTTACAAATAGTTTAACTGAGAAGAAGAAACTAACTCAATAAATAGTTTTGAAGTGGTATGAGAATAAAATGAAACTTAAATATTCGATTAAAGTTAGGAGTGGAGTTTTGATCATTTAAAACGATCCTGAAGTTAGAGATCTCTCGTTCATGGATTTGATTAACGTAACAGATGTTTAGATCATAAGCTGTTATAACGTTCAATTCATTAATATTCCAACCAAGCTAACCAATTTAACTATTAACAAATGCGAACTGAAGGAAATGCGTGGGATAGAGAAAATGACCCAACTAATTGCGTTAAATGTTAATCACAATAAATTGGAACTTATTTAGGGTATTTTTACTCCACTTGTAAATCTAAAAGCATTCTCAGCCGACTTCAACTATATTACCGATTTTGACACCATATCCACTTTACCTCATTTCTAACAAAGATTTGTGTACTACCAACACTGTAAACCTCAATCCGAAGTCCAAAATCAATTATTGCAATCCTGTTTGAACGCATATGATGATTACATGGTTAATAAATACAAATAATATGTGAAGAATAAAAGACTGGACATTAAAAGCGACCTTGAGCTAAAGCACATATCTTTCACTGATAAATTTTCAACTGACGGAACTCCGCTGCAACTGGAAGAACTCAACATTGACAGCTGCTTTAACGTGAATTTACTGTAAGTTCCAACAAAAATAACGAAACTTTCTATTTAAAGGTGCGAACTGAAGAGAATAAGTGGAGTAGAGCGCATGAAGCAGTTGAAAGGACTATCCATCAATAATAATATTATACAAAATATTGATGAAGTAAAATATCTGACAGAATTAAAAGAACTGAGCGCGACAATCAATAAAATTGTTAATATTGAGTCACTCAGAGAATTAACAGGATTAGAAACCATTGATCTGTAGTTTAACAGAATACAAGATCTATCACCACTTAGTACACACACTAACAGAAAAGATAAATATTATCTAGGAGGATAACTCGCACCTACTCAATAGGAAATAGATGATGCCAAGTGATGAGATACGATAAAAGCTTAAAATATAAAGAAATACTTAGATTTATTTGAAATAATTATCTAAATCTTGCTCAATTTGTAAATACATTTATAAAAAATATGGTCCATTAAATCGGAAATAATACATTGTTTTATGCTCGAACGGTTATGAATATGCAAATTTATACAATTGTCCACACCACAATGGGTAATGTTTGTTCCTCAAATGTGTAAATAATTGATTACAATTATGATGATAATATTGTAAAATTGATGGATATGCGTAATAACACACCAATTGACGCATATTCAGACTCGTTCGACTTTAAATACAAAGAAGCATTTCTTTCCTACGTAAATATAGAGTATTAACAATAATAAGTAGAGAATTCGTTTATAAATTTTGATATAGAGTGATTATTAATTGTAAATAGCTCTAAAACACTGTATAATAACTGTATAATAGCTAATAATATTAAATAAGAACGATTAGGTTAGAGCTGAAGATGCACAGCAGGAATACTGGCTATGTTTAGTGTGAGCAATGATGGATTCATTAAATTGCGCTTATCGTTGAGATGCAGCTCGGCCAATCGGTTGCGGAAGGTAAAATCCCCCGGTTCAAAGTGCTGCGCTGCCGTCAATGATTGGTATGGCCATCAACGATTAAGTATTATTTTTGGCTTACGTTTATGCTCTAAAGTTGAAAATTGATCTTGTCTATGAACTTCTGTCTGAATATTTCCCATTATTTCCCATTTTAAGTATATTTATGAACAATAAGAAGCTCACTCCGTTTTCTGCTCGAATGTGGTGAGCACTGCTCCCGTGTCCAGGTCCCTCACCAAGTATTTTATCTTCCCTTATTCTATTTCCACTTCAGTCCTTGTGTATTTCTGGTAGCTTTAAATATGCGATTCGTATCCGAGTGTTCTGTCATTAATCACCTGTAATGGGCCGCTCATCTCAGTTCCTGTCCAGCTGCGCTCACCCCATTCGAATATGGGGTCCAGTGGGCCACCCCCTGCTCCGTTTACGAAGAAGAACGTGTTGTATTTGTAAAATGAGGCGAAAACGTGGTCGTGACCCGAAAATGTGGCTCTAATTCTCGCGTTCGGGTGTTCTTGAATGAACTTCTCCATCAAAACAGTGAAGTATTTTATTGAGCCGAACTCTCCAGTTGAATAAATGGCTTAATGTGAAACTATAAACACATTTGAGTCATTTTCTGATAAATGAAGATTATTATTTAAAAAGAGGATGGCTTCTTCTGCACGAGAGTTGTCCACGTGGGAGTGGTGTGACATATCCGGTGAGAGCACGTACAGGAAGTAGAAGCCGTTCTACCCTATTTTCTGGTAAAAGTTGGTTGGCCTAGTTATTAATGAGTTGATTTGACCAAGGGAGTCGTGATTACCAGCTGCTAGAATAAGCGGTTTATTATGAGACTTTTTGAACGTCTTCGAGAATTCATGGGCCATCCCACCGTAAGAGTAATCACCGCAAAATAACGCGAAATCGTAGTCACTGCTCATTTGCTCTATATAATGACTGTTGCTGTGAATATCGGTCATTACAACAAACTTGGAAATAGTTTGTGGGAGAGAGTAATTATAAGTCTGGGCAGAAATATCGCTGATTTAGAAGCTGAAATCAGTCCTGTTGATTAACACATTGTGATAGTTAGATTTAGAATCATCGCTGTAAATAACATCGTCCACAGTCACCATAGAGCTGGTTCTCTTCTTCGTGTACCAGTGAATCTAGGTTTGATTTTCATTAATAATAGTTAATGGCCCATAGTCAATATTTTAGAATTACTGCATGAAATATACTACATCAACAACCGATAAAATGATAAAAACGAAATTAAACACGATTTGAACAATAGTTGTCGTCATATTTTAGTTTCTCGCACACTTAGAGTAAATAAACTCAGAGAAAATAACCACCAAACAAATTACGGCTTTGAATGAATTAAAATACCCACGAGCTAAATGACCATAGTACGACACTTTGGACATTAAATACATTCCCATAATCACAAGGTGCATAATGGCGAAATAAAATATTATTAAATACTAAACAACACGCACAAACTTTAAATACTTAAGCACATTCTTGTTCTTTAAAGACTACTGAATATTTTCTGGAGTAGTTTATTTCGAACTACTATATTCTGGCATTTGATTGAAGTGGAAATATATTATCGCAAAATTAGTGTATTATATGTAAATAATACTATTATTATATTGAATATTTATAGTTTAATTATTAAATGTCATGTCAATAATGTGACACAATACTTTAAATATAAGAAGACATCACACCATAAATTACGTCATGATAACATAGATTATGTATACATAGTTATAGTTTTATTATTATGAGTCTGCGAGACCATGGCATAAAAGAGAATTTGTTTATATTGTGCTGAAAAGGTCGTTTGGCTAGAATAGTAAACCTACTTTGCAATTGTACATCGCCAAGAAAAATAATATGCTATGAAAAGGAAGATAATCGCGTCAAAAGAACTTCGTGCCCGAATTTACAAAAATAATGCAAACCGACAAAAACGAATCACGTTATCATAAATTATTAAACGAAGAAAAGCTCCATTTCCGATACCACAGAACTGGGTCAAGTGGTGAATTCACACTACTTGATATAAACTATTTTATTTTGGTATCGCTGTTTTGGCGTGCTCTCTCGACTTTCAAGCTACTGTGTCGCTAATTTAATTTGTTAATTCAAATTGCAGTTTAAAACAGCATCATATACTAGCTTCAAACACTTAGTTTGAACGATATCTATTTCGTCCTTCCACTTCAATGAGCCAAAAGAACAAAGCGCCACAGTATTACAACCCAGAGCTGGAAGAAGAGGAAGACGACGAGTCTGAAGGATAAGAACTCGAACAACAAGCACCAGATTGCGGACCGTGCGGAGTGCCAGAAGGCTACGAAGAGTAAGGGGAAGTCGACCCAGACGCCGAACAGGACTACGGAGAAATTGAAGACAACTGAAGTGAGGTCAATTACATTTGCTATATCATGTATGTACACAAATGGGATGAACTGGGCTTGGAATTAGTAGGGTCAAGTATTTTGTATCGCTGTTTAAAACCGAACCACCATCACTTTCTCACTAAAGAAGACACGTAACAGTCCAGAAGATTACGTCTGCTTTATTTTATGTGTTCCACTTGAGTCTGCGAGACCATGGCATAAAAGAGAATTTGTTTATATTGTGCTGAAAAGGTCGTTTGGCTAGAATAGTAAACCTACTTTGCAATTGTACATCGCCAAGAAAAATAATATGCTATGAAAAGGAAGATAATCGCGTCAAAAGAACTTCGTGCCCGAATTTACAAAAATAATGCAAACCGACAAAAACGAATCACGTTATCATAAATTATTAAACGAAGAAAAGCTCCATTTCCGATACCACAGAACTGGGTCAAGTGGTGAATTCACACTACTTGATATAAACTATTTTATTTTGGTATCGCTGTTTTGGCGTGCTCTCTCAACTTTCAAGCCACTGTGTCGATAATTTAATTTGTTAATTCAAATTGCAGTTTTAAAACAGCATCATATACTACCTTCAAACACTTAGTTTGAATGATATCTATTTCGTCCTTCCACTTCAATGAGTCAGAAGAACAAAGCGCCACAGTATTACAACCCAGAGCTGGAAGAAGAGGAAGACGACGAGTCTGAAGGATAAGAACTCGAACAACAAGCACCAGATTGCGGACCGTGCGGAGTGCCAGAAGGCTACGAAGAGTAAGGGGAAGTCGACCCAGACGCCGAACAGGACTACGGAGAAATTGAAGACAACTGAAGTGAGGTCAATTACATTTGCTATATCATGTATGTACACAAATGGGATGAACTGGGCTTGGAATTAGTAGGGTCAAGTATTTTGTATCGCTGTTTAAAACCGAACCACCATCACTTTCTCACTAAAGAAGACACGTAACAGTCCAGAAGATTACGTCTGCTTTATTTTATGTGTTCCACTTGAGTCTGCGAGACCATGGCATAAAAGAGAATTTGTTTATATTGTGCTGAAAAGGTCGTTTGGCTAGAATAGTAAACCTACTTTGCAATTGTACATCGCCAAGAAAAATAATATGCTATGAAAAGGAAGATAATCGCGTCAAAAGAACTTCGTGCCCGAATTTACAAAATGCTAAATGTAAAATTGGGTAAAGGTAACCTTGTGAATTATGTCAAAAACAAAATTTTGATATATTTCGATTATATATTTTAGATTTAGAATTTTTATAAGACAACTTTAGATTATTTGTAATGATTAAGTTAATGTCAAATTGTAATTAGGTGTTGCAAATAATTTTAACCAAAATGCAAGGAATAATCGCATGCTAACATATTTTGATCTATTCTCCTATCTGGATCTCCCAGATTTATGTATATCATTTATATTATAACACATTTGCCGAGATTTAATATTAACCACTCCATTCAATGAAACTTCAAATCGTCCCACGAACGCTGGATGAGTAGTAATAATTGTCTCCTTCAATAAAAATAACCACAAAACATATTTTTTATGGGAATGGAACAATAACGTTTAAATCTGGTTTGAAGATAACGTTTGATTTTGAGGACGATTCACAAACAGGTCCTGGTTCATGTACATTTCCAAATGGCGACTAGTTCGGTGGTTATTTTAAGAATTGTTTGTTTAATGGGAAGGGTACCTATTCTTTTGCAAATGGTGATAAATACACTGGTACCTGGGTAGACAACGAGCTAAGCTAGGGCACTGCGGTGTATGCTAATGAGGTAAAATACGTCGGCTCATTTGAAAATGGCAAGAGAAGCGGTCAAGCATCTTTAACATACAAAAAGAACATTTTTAGGGGCTTATTTGAGGATGATTTAGTCGTCGGTGGTCTTGTATAGTACAGAAACGGTGAGTAGTACTCAGTTTTCGACGCAAATCCGTATATAATCGATATTTTAATCAACTAAAATTAAATATATTCAAATGAGAAGGTGATAAAAACGAAGACGCTCTTGCAAGGTGCGAAATACGAGCGTAAGCAGCTTGAAATATTCGTGATTGAGGGCTGGTTCGTGAATAGCAAATTACAAGGCACTGGTTATTGCATCTGGCTCAGCGGCGATTATTACATTGGAACATTTACGAATAACGTTCCAAACGGGACTGGTTTCTTCAAATCAGCGTCTTATAAGTATTACGGTAGTATAAAGATGGAGAAGTACGAGGGCGAGGGCAAGATGATCTACGCCAACGGTAACATGTACGAGGGCTTCTGGGAGAACAACGTTCAAGAAGGTGTTGGCTGCATTACAACAGTGAATGAGAACACCTTCGAGGGCTTGTTCAAGAAGGGTAAAATTGTATCTGGATTAATTACGTTCGTAAACGGTGATAAGTACACCGTTTTAAAGGCCAACTGCCATTTTGTAGACTCCTTCATTGAAAAGTTAATGCAAAAGGTCTTCTTTGATTAATCACTTCTTTCAGCTTCAGATTTGCAAAAAATATTCAAGGGATAGCTATCAATTGTAGATGATGAGGAGCAATCCATGAAAACGACCATTTAAACGGTGAATTCGATAAAGAAAATGGAGTTTGGAACGGTTAATTACGCGAACGGTGACGTCTACTCAGGTAACTGGGCGAACGGAATGCGAAACGGAACCGGAAAGCAAATTTTTTCAAATGGTGACGAATACGAAGGGGAGTGGATGAACGATTAATATCACGGACTTGGTGTACTTACTTTCGCTGATGGCAGTTAGTACTCGGGTACATTCGTGAACAATCTTTACAGTGAAGGGGTACTATTCTGTACTGACAGGTGCTGTTACTCTGGACCCTTTATGAACGGAAGAGAACACGGGCTGGGACAGAAAACGTGGCCGAATTAAACCATTTTGAAAGGAAACTTCAAAAACGGAAGGGTCTCGGGCGCGTGCACGATAAAGTTCATAGAGGGGAGCGTTTTCTTCGGAATCTGCGAAGAAAATCGTCAACTGAGCGGAACATTCACCTACCCGGACGGAACGAAAACGATTTTAAATAGTAATATTGACGACGGATTCGAGCGTGTGTCCGATATACAGTTCATGAATTAAGTTATTGACAAGTTATAGAATAACGTGTTTAACAAAAAATATGTATTGAAGAGGGTTGAAACGAGGAATCAAATTCAGGAGGGGTGGTTTCAAGACGATAAACTGGAGGACTTCGGGTTCACTTATTAAAAACACAATTTCACGTACGTTGGAATGTACAAAAATGGACTGTGCAACGGAAAAGGGAAGCAAACTTGGAGCAGCGGGGACTCGTACGAAGGAGACTTCGAAAATGACACACTGCACGGAAATGGAATATTTACAAACGCAGACTTCAACAACAAAATAATAGGAACATTCTTTAACGGGCTGTTTTAGGAAGGAATTGTTGAATTCGCAAACGGAAAGAAAGTTAAAGTCAAAAAGAGCGAAAACAAACAAATGGGGCACCAAATCGCCGAAAAACTTATGAACACGAAAGAATTCAACATAAAGTGCCTGACAGAAGAAGAAAAAGAATTAGTTGAAGAAGAATGAGATTTATATGAAAAATATTGGCTAAATAAGAAATAAAAGTTGTAAGTTGGAGTCCACTCCGTTTATCCTCTTCAACTCACATTCTTGAATATATAATCGAGTGTTTTTTGTCTGAACATTGGAGTGACTATTCGTCTTGGAGCAAGTTATAGAGATATGTATTATTCTCAAAACGAATCACTTCGAGTCTGCAATTTACTGTGCCGATGGAGTGGATTAACTACTGATATAGTACCTTCCACAATTTCTATTCGGGTACGAATTCACCGGCGATATCCGTCCACTAAGTTGCATTGAATGTCAAACAAGTCAATCCCGTTAATCCCCTCAGTGCTCAACACTCACCACTTTGTTCTAATAAAGCCATAATTCTTTAAGTCCCGTCATTCCCCTCAGCGGTATCACATTATTGATCTATACATCAAGTACAAACGCTTTTTTTAATTATTCGTAACAGTTATAACTTTTAAGTACTGCGGTTTCAATAACTAATAGAAATATTAAATTATATTGTATTTTGACTAGTGTGGGAACATTCTTAAGTTTGAACATTTTTAAACGGGTTTGTTTAAATGATATTTTTGAAAAGCGGTAATGTATTAATACCTTTACAAATTAATATATGTTCATACTTTTCAAAATTCATACGATGGTTAAAACTCGACGTTTGGCTACATTTATGGGAATGGAATAGAGATGATGTCTATAATTTTGTATATTATGACAATGTTAAAAAATGTTTATAATTAGATTTGAATTAGTTTGAAATGGAATTAATTAAATATTATTATTATAGTAAAATTGTATATTAAGTATATTTTCCCACTTCTAATCATCACTAATCCTGAATTTCAATTAAATGTAATAATTTCAAATTAAAAGCTAAGATCATCGATATTATAATGAAACAAATAAATTCAGTAATATTTGCATCAATAATTCCGAATTAGCTTAACTCAGTTAAATATACTTAGAATATTCAATTCAGTTTTGTTCTACCAAAGAAACTGGCGCGGAGTAGCGTTCAAACAAAAAATCAACGTGATCTATATCAGCTCGGTTAAGGAGTGACTTGTTATAGAACTGAATTACAATTAACTAAATTTTGGTAGAAATACTGATGAGTAGTTCTGTTAAAATAGTATCTAAGTAATTTGCCAGCATTAAATTAGATGTTTTTGTATAGCTATGGATCAACAAGTAAATATTTACAACATTCTCAAAAATGATTCATGTGTGTGGAGTGAACATTATAATATTTGTTATTTATATTGATAATTTATAATTATAATATGAATGTTACATAAATGTTAGTATTATATTCCGCCTTATTCTGTTAGGTTTATTTCATGCTACTTCAAGTGTTTTACGATATACAATATAGTATATAACAGTAATTTCACACCTAAATGATTTGATATAATTTTGACTAGAACTCGTGTACAACTGTAGCCAAACGTACTGTTGTTTATAGTCTTCTTTTCTGCCTAAAAATTAGTTACTGTATATCATTTAGATCCGTTAATTGTAAATTAATTATATACGATTAATCAATTTCTTTCATAATCAACATTTGATTATGTTTACACGCAACTTTTAGAACGAAGCTAAATTAATTAATTACTACTTAATATAGATAACCATATTTATAGTTTCCTTCGGCGTTGCGTATTTAACGAGTTAAAGTAGTTCACTCATTTAAGAAGTGGCTACTATTTGAGCGTCTAGTTCGCTCCAAACCGTATCGAGAATTTTTCTATTGTTATTATAGACTGTAAATGATATATACGATTATAAAAAACATCAATCCTTTCCCGACCTTTTTACTACCACATCACCTATAAACTTAACACACTAGTGTATTTTGAAGATTATAAAATCAAATTATATACAGTAACTGTAATATATATTAATTTTTGATGTGAAATTTATTACTGAAATTAAAAATATATAAAACACATATTAAAATATTATAAATGAATTTCAAGTGAGTTTTAACACATAATCGAGTATTGTGGGATGGTTTCTAAAATAATCGTTTCTGGTATTTGAACTGAAAGTGGAAAATGTCCAGTTCACGTTTATATGAGCCGCTAACTCAATTTTACCACTTCACTTAATGTTCAATAAACTACTTAATTTACATAACGGCTAACTGCGTTAGGTATTTTAATACACATGATTGTCTAAAATTCCAGAATAAGCCTTACTGGAGACTAAAATATAACTCAATTGTATACAAAAATGAATTCTAAGCTATTTTTGATTTAGAGAATACTGATGCAGAAAACTCAATAATCCTCTCTTGTTTCCTAATTTCTTATCAAATAGGTTAAAATACGTTCATATTGTTTACACAACTCCTGAAAAACAGATGATATTGATGAAGTAGTACTAATCAAGGTAACTTGACTCAGTAAGGATTATAGATGCAGCAAAATTTATTCACTCGTATTGTACAATCAATAAGTTTGACTAGAGTCTCTGTATTATTAAATTTATCTTCAAGATTAAATAATTCCAGCCTCAGAAAGGACCGAAAATAAATGCAGTTTGTGCTTTAAGAATAAAGTATCGCATCATTGTAATAATTGGAAGTAATATTATTGTAATTAGTGCAAATATACTCATACTGCTGATTGCATCCGTATGCATTTGGAGTGAAATCAATCTAAAATGAGTTTAACTTAATAATATTCATAAAATATCATATTATTTCACTTCACACGCAAATGAAAATTGATAAAATCGACCTTTCTAAATCGTTTCCTGCATGTCTAGAGGTCAGATTGCGGCATATACATGAAATGTGACTGGGAATATAGAACAGGAAACCGCGAAGTCATAATTTTATCAAAAACGAGCACCATCAAAATTCGGGTGTGTGTTAATCATTAACTCTTAAAAACTTCTCCTCACCCAAATAGATTATATTCAAAATACAATGTGTTTGTTATTCTAAATCCAAATTAAATATCATTATTTTTTGCGCCGAATTCACTTTGTACTGGTTACTATTAAATATAACTTAACACTTTTAAAAGTATTGGTAATGACTAAAAGTTTTAATCATTAACTCCTTAAAACCTCTCTCACTTCTGCCTCACCCAAATCACCGACAAAACGACCCCGACCACAACCGCCAACAGCGCCCCAATAACGGCCACGAACTGCATTTAGTCCCCCGATTACTCCATGACAGCGTTAACGATAAAATAGTTCTCGTTGTCGTTCATGAACATTTTCGCCGATTCCTCGTCAGTTAATTTTTAGTCTTATATAATGTATTGCTTTGATCTGGATTTAAACGAACCCGTTTTCTTGTTGTCGATGAATTTAACAGATTCGTTTATATTGGACACACAAAAGTTTATTGTTTTATTGTCTTTTGAAGCGGGAAGGGTGAACTCGAACCAGAAATAGGTCGTTTCTTCCGGGAATATGTGCAGCAATAGCTCTGAATTATGAGAGGATTGGGCGTGATTAATGCAAAAGTCATTCTGAACCACGAATTGCGTTAAACAGATCTCAGAGTAGTAGAAACGGAGGAAGGTGTGGTCAATGCACGAGCGGAGGACCTCGCTGAAGTAGCTCATCTCCTGCACCGGTATATTGGACGCAATAAACTGAATATAAAATTGCGATTTGATAACTGACCTGTTCAGTGGCCACTCCTTGTCCAGAGTGAACGTGACCGTCTCCATGTGCTGGAAAACAGAGGCCTCAATCACCTTCGACATCTGAACGGTATCTGTTCCAAGTAAAACTAAAGTTAAATTCACCTGTTCAGAACCTGTGAATGAACAAGCAGACACCATAGCTGCGTGCATGTTCACGGTCGCGTGTAGTTCCTCGAGGTAAACTGGGAACGAGGTGAAGCAGTTTGACTACTAACCAAGTTTTTCGTACACATCCACTGAGTACATTTGATTAATGCTGTCAATAACTGTGTGAACAACCAATTTTAACTTCACATCCCTATCCTGAATGAACTGAGTGAAGAATGAATCAACCTGGGCCTTGTCAGCAGGAAGGGTGTAATCGGTGTAATGCTAACTGAAGAACTTCACACTTTAGTGCACGTAGGCTGTGGATGATACATAGCCATCAGGGTGATCAGGAGCTGGAAGAATCTTCACCACTTACCAATCGCCCTGAGTATCCTAGTACTGCATCTCAATGGTAACAGAGCTGTCGATGTTGCACGTAAGAGGCACAATTGAAATATTGAAGAACTTCTCCTTTATATCATACTTAAACACCGGACTTTCCCAACACGCCGTTGAATCCAAAGTCATCATGGTTATCAACTACACCACGCTGTCAGTTTACAAACTTCCCAAATACCAAATGGTAAACGTAGCCTTCTTTTCAGCCAGAAGAGAGTTGAACTGAGCTGCATTCGCAAGCTTGAACGTGATTCTAACTTCACTTTAACCAAGATCAAGAGTGAATGTATCAGACATCGGCTACAACCCAGTAATCGGGAAATTCAACTGAGCATGCGCTGGATTTTAAGAGAATGAATCGCACTATTTAGACAATTTTTGTTACGGCTATAACACCAATTATAAAGTTAGTGTGGAATAATAACCTACAATTTTCTATGTTGGTAAAAAGCATTCTATTGCACTGCATTTTATCAATGTAATAAACAGCATTTGATGTGGAATACATAATATTAAATAATATACAGTTACATCAGCTAATATATTAATAAGATTGGTTATAATATTACTATTAATAAAACTATAAATAAATACTGTGCCGTCATAGTATAGCGGTAGTACAACCGGTTGTGGTCCGGTTAATCTGAGTTCGACTCTCGGTGTCGGCATATTTTTATATTTCATCATATTTCCAATATTATGTTATCATATAATGAAATTAATTTTAATAAGTTTATAATACCTACCTACCTGATTTGTTACATAACAGTTGTAACGTGCATATTTATATGTATATAAATATTTCTCTCATTCTACCAGCTCCTGGGCAACAATTCCGAGCTTTACGGCCCTTCTTTCGACTTCTTTACCAAGTTCAGGGTGGAATTTTCTGGCTTCATTGAGGAACCCGAGTTCCAAAAGATCTCTAGTAAGTTCGTGTTCCTCGAAGAAGAGCTTAATCTGCTTGTCTTTGTAAAGTAACAGATCGGCTTCGTCCCAAATGCCTTCAAAGTATTTGTGCTTCATGCAGTCAGCAGCTGAAGGACGTTATGAGGCGTCCATCTTCAACATCTGATTAATGAGCTCGATGGCTTCAGGTGAGGCGTTTGGAATCTTAGTTTTCAAATCTATTGGGGCTTGCTTTGGTTATTGCTCTACATACTGTTTAGCAGACATGTTATCGATTCTAGACAAGAATTCAGCTGATGGAGTACCAAGAACGTCCATAACCAAGTGAAGTTGGTTGATGTAGTCACGGCCTGGGAACAGCGGAGTTCTCAAGATCAATTCTGCAAAGATGCAACCGCAAGAAAAGATATCAATTGCCTAGCCATATTTTGGATCACCAAGAATGACTTCTGGAGCTCTGTACCAACGAGTAGACACGTATTCAGTCATCTTGGTGTCAGTTTGAGACATTTCAGATGTAAGACGCGCAAGTCCGAAATCACAAATCTGCAAAGCGCAGTCTGAGTTTAATAGTAAATTAGATGGCTTCAAATCTCTGTGTACAACACCAGCAGAATGGATATATGCGAGTCCTCTAAGTAATTAGTACATGAAAAATTGCATGTGTTCGTCACTTAATGACTAACGAGATGATATAATCTTGTACATATCTGTTTACATGAAACCGAAAACGACATACAGCTCATCTAAATTCTTTGTGTCTTCTGGAGCAATAAAATCTAGCATAGACGCAACATTTTCATGACTTAAAAATCTTAACAATGCTATTTCTCGCAATATACGTTTAGCATCTACTAAATGACCAAATACTTTCTCTAATTTTTTAATTGCAACATGTGAGCCATTACGAGAATCTGTTGCTTCTACAACAATACCATATGCTCCTTAACCTAGCATTTTAGATATTTTATAATAGTCAGGAACCGTAAAGTTCACACCTTTGACATTAGTTGTGGCATACGGCATTTTGTGAAGGGGAGTGGTATTTATTTATATAATAAATTTATATTTTTATTAGAATAGTCTAAAAATATATTAAACATTGAAAGTGTATTTGTTATTGAGCAGTTTCATTCTGACTCATATATGCTGCTTTTGAATCATAAAATTCGAAGATTATTATATATAAAACCCCAATACAAATAAATCAATATTGTTCATCACTTTTTCTCATAACTGAGATTAATGGCGTTACCGAACTTACCAACTAAAACAACTCTTAATTTGTCTAAGATTTTCTTTGTTTGATCGATTTCTGCTTCGAGTTTTGCCTTTTATCCTTCATAATATTCAACTCTTGTTCCAACAATAGTATCAAGATCAGTGGAATCTCCTTCAATGAAACCTGTACCAATTTAGAGCATAGCACTGTCATCACAATCCATTAATCCTATGGAGGCAGATTCTAATTCATCCATATATTTGACTATTGAGTTAAGCTAAAATACGAGATTTTCATACTTCATATGATTTCTGGAGAATGCTGCGATTTGATATTGGTCGTCTTTGGTTACTTCAACAATCGGGGTGTTCTCTGGTAATAATGACATTATGTATAAAAATTAGAGTGGAATAACAAAATTATAAGTAAGTTATACAATTATACTAAGAAATAGTATTTTCACTTCATGAAAATATGAAATATATATATATATATATATATATATATATATATATATATTACTTATTAAATGAGTAAATTATATGTTATACTACTATAATTATTCTAATAATATTTATACATCGTATTCTATAAACTATACTAATATTCTATAAACTATACATATAAACTATACATATAGTTGATAGGTTGGTAATAGTATATTAATTAGAGCTAAGTTAATAACCAATAGTTCTTGGAAAAGATGATTGTATTGATGACAAGAAGAATATGAATCAAAATTCACTTTTCTATTTTTTATTTTTCAACTGGTTGAATTTATTTTTAAGCTAATTGATACTAATGTTCTTGAACTCCACCTAAATGCATTCCCACTGATACGGAGCGTCCTCGAATAATTTCAGTAGAAGTTATTCTTCTTATTTTGACCATAGGTGTCTTTAATCCATATTTTAATGTTATTTCGCTAGAATATTGTATTAGTCATGCACTACCTCGCAGTTTTCGTTAAAATTTATGAACTTATTGCTTCCCAATCAATTACGCACTTGTTTCTTCTAAACTAGGATACACGTTATAACAAAGTATTTCGTTCATATTAGTTCCACTTACTATAACTTCTCTAACTCATTTGTGGTAAAATATTTTTGAAATATTTATATATAATGAAAATACGATATTTTAAGCATTTGATATTGAATTAAAAATTATCAAATTGACAGAAACACTTCCATGAATATCAATAAAAATAGAATAAAAATTGAGATATTATAATTGGTAAAATATTATAATATTATGTGTGTTTCTTCTTACAATGCTAAGTTATATATTGATTCAAATTGATTGAAAAAATTCATATAGCATGCTTAGCTTGAAATTAAAATATATGATATATGAGTGGAGCAACTTATTCAAATAGATACATATTTTAATGAAACACTATTTTAATCAAACTCGACTTATATTTTAAAATCAATGAAAAAATGTTGACTTGTAAATGTTGACTTCAGAAATTAATATTTGTTTATATCAAAAAATATTAATATTTTTAACTTTAAACCAATTACTCCATCAACAATGGATCAATATCATTGCCAGTAAATATATATAAATACTTAATAAGATAATTTATGATAACTCGTCTCGTTTTCACTCCACCTAAATCCCCAGTTTTTCCGCTCTCGCCTAAACCTCCGTTTGTAGTTCGGGGTGGAACTTTTTCGCTTCATTCAGGAATCCAAGCTCCAACAAATCTCTTGTGAGCTCTTTCTCCTCGAAAAAGAGGTTTATTGCTTTTTCTTTATACAAAAGAAGATCTGCTTCGTCCCAAATACCTTCAAAGTACTTGTGGCGCATGCAGTCGCCGGCCGAGGGGCGGTCCTTCGCGTCCATCTTCAACATCAACTTGAGTAAATCAAGAGCCTCAGGTGAAGCGTTGGGGAACTTCTTCTTCAGGTCAATAGGTTATTGCTTTGGAAGCTGTTCAACATACTGCCTCGCAGACATGTTATCGATTCTAGACAAGAACTCAGCTGATGGAGTACCAAGAACGTCCATAACCAAGTGAAGTTGGTTGATGTAGTCACGGCCTGGGAACAGCGGCGTTCTCAAGATTAACTCGGCGAAAATGCAACCAGATGAGAAGATATCAATAGCTTGACCGTATTTTGGATCGCCCATAATCACCTCGGGAGCCCTATACCAACGCGTAGATACATACTCGGTCATTTTTGTGTCTGTTTAAGACATCTCGTGGCCAAGACGCGCCAAACCAAAGTCACAAATCTATAAACCAGCATCTGAATTCAAAAGAAGGTTGGCAGGCTTTAAATCTCTGTGCACAACACCAGCAGAATGAATATACGCAAGACCCCTCAATAACTGATACATAAAGAATTAAACATGCTCCTCAGTAAGAGCCTAACGAGTGGATATAATCTTAGACATGTCAGACTCCATAAAGCCAAACACCAAATACAATTCATCCAAATTCTTGGTATCCTAAGGGGCAATGAAATCTAACATGTATGCTATGTTATCATGAGCCAAGTGTCTAAGCAATGTAATTTCACGTAAAATACGTTTTGCATCAACCAAGTGACTAAACACTTTTTCTAACTTTTTAATTGCTACAATGCTACCTGAACGGGTATCAGTTGCATCAACAACGATACCATAAGCACCTTGTCCTAGCATTTTCCCAATCTTATAGTATTCAGGAACTGTGAAGTTAACTCCTTTAATATTAGTAGTTACGTATGGCATATAATATGAAGTGGTGTTTAAAATACCTTAAAGAAAGAAATATACAATATGAAATAAATTATATTGCTGTTTAATTGTGTTTAAAATATAATTTGTTCATATTATAATTTGTTTAAATATACTTTCGACTGTTTAAATATGTTTAAGTACATCTAAAATAATATTTTTGCTTACTTTAAAGAATATACATGATATAAATATCATAGGTCTCGAACTATTTTAGGAATTGAGGTGGAAAACACGATCTCCACTAATGTTATCGCAAGTGAGTTTATTTTAAACACGTGAATATATCTACACATGAAGCCTCTCCTTGCAAAATATAAGGTGGGGTCGTCGCGTTCAATTTCTCACAAATCGAGCATTTAATATTGATCACTTTTATTTTTTATTTTAGATTTGTGATACTAATGAATATATTCCACACCAAAATGATTGAAGACAGTTCAATGAAACAATATTAAAAATTATTAAATACAATAATATGTTAATTTTATTCCAAATTATGACATTAAATATCCTTTTAATAATTTTATTTATATTAATATTTAAGTTAAATATCACAGATCACAAATATAATCAAAACATATTGTTAATCAGCATTAAGGTTATATAATGCTGAAAGTTAATTAACTCTTATAATAAAAAATATTATTAGATCTAATAAAAATGTAATATATCATAGCCTAATGATATTTCTCACATTAACTATATTTTGACATTTAATACAATTATATATTAGCTGAGTACCATAAATATTCATTATGATGAAGTTAAACCCGTTTTCTGTTGTTTTTACAATAATATTTGCACAAAGTCACAAAGCAAAGTAACATCACTCATTAAATATGCTGTGGAAATTAATAATTTTTGAAATACTCTAATTATACAATCTTTTTCATTAATACGTTATAATAATGGATTAGGGAGGTATTTTTTATAACTGACATTCGATTTTGGTTTTCTCAAAGTTCATTTGGTGTGGGACAATAATAATATACTGTTATTATTCATTTATATGATGATTTATTTCAATAATTTAATCACAAATTTTTAGATTTTCATGTTTCCAAATTATTAGTCATATGGATGCTATTATTGGTAAGTATCACAAATATGATGTTTGCTTCACTTCATTTTTACTCCACAAAATATCAACTTTTTGATCGTTTATTTATATTTTTGTAGACTCAATTGTTATAAGCGGGTCGATATCTTTATATTATTGTACTATATGGCTATGAATGCAGTTCATAGAAAAATATAGAGTAGGGGTCGTCCCATTCAATTTTTAACTGTACGAAGTGTCATTTTCTGAAGCGTAGATGAGTACTAGTGAGTGCTAGAATAAGAAATACGTCAATAATCATTGAGTTTGGTGAAATCCGCGTGTCTTTAGCTAGTTTCTAAGATAAGCTAAATATTGTTCATTTTCGGGGTGGTTTGCGTTTTGGACAGGGATTCGAGCGGAATATTTATAAGATTGAAGAAACAACCATAAAAATAAACAGATACATACTCACTTACACTCATTTATTTTCGCTTCCGAAACATTCTTACACCACATCAATCACACTATATTCGTGACCTATTAAATATCATTCGTATTTCATGCGTTGTTTAAATATTTACAATTATAAATAAGTACCATTATTAACTATAACTTTATAATAATTGATGGCTTTTATAACACTGTTTACTTTCCACAAAGCTTTTGCATAATAGTGAAAAAATTATTGCTGTTTAGACTAATATAAGTTTGAAATCATTCCTCTCCAATAATTTACAGTTCCTAAAAAACGTGAAAACACCTTTTGAGTTTACTATTTCTTTCTTTCCGTTATTTATCGTTCAGTGAATTTAGTTATAAATTCATTTTTTCGTTTAAGCTTTTCATCTCAAATCCTTTTTAAAGTTCTGTGAGCGTTAATAAAAAGTGGAGGTATTGTTGAGTTGGCTTGCTGAAAGAACCTTGGCGGAGCCTCGTGATGCACTTGTAGAGTAAAATGCACTACTTTTAATGCATAAACCAGATATAATTTATATTATCGCTTAGCTGCGCTTTCAGTTAGGCAATACTTGGCTTGTATATCTATTCTATATATTTGTAATAGTGTTGCTCCTAAAATGTAGTGAAATCGCTGAACTGTAGCAAATTAGCTGTGTCAATAACACAAATATCTAAACCAAAAATAAGCAGCTAAGAGGACTCAAAATGAGGATTTTAAGTGACAGAGTGCGAATTCATGTACACATCTGTGATCTGTTGCTAGTTTCTATGATTCACTGCATATAATTGCAATAACTTATCAATATTTTTCGAATTATTCAAAATTTTGAGAATTCTCAGATTTTTAAAGTACTAAAGCGCTGAAATTTCTTTCAATTTGTTACTATTTAATTATAAATTTTACAAAGTGTTTGTGCTTTCAGGAACAGTGCCAATTTGCAAAATTTTGGTTATTTTATTGAAGTTGGCAATAACTACATGAATTCGTGGTGAAATGCTTAGTAATGTATTCAGTGATGTTAGTCGATTATACGATACATCAAACTCTTCGAGTTTAGTTAACTAAATATTAAGAAAATCAGCGTTTTAAAGTTTGTTTTCCTATAGTGATAGGTTTTTTAGGTGTTAAAGCTCTTGCAAAAGAAATACTTCTTTGAAACTACATTTATTTAAAATCAATATTCTAATATTCTGGATAGAAATTATTGTTTTCTTCTCTTAAATGTTGAAAAATGCGCTTTAAACAATGAGTTTAGTTAGTTTTAAACTAGAAAGAAAGATAAAATCATTTATTTAAGTATTAACTAGAGTTAAAGTTTTTAGATTGCGTAAATTTAGTATTGGTTTAGTATCAAGCACTTTGCAGTTCGATATAGTAAGATTTATTATGCTATCGTTTGCTATATTATTGAAAACAGTTAGATCCACATGGTGCGTATTCGTTGGTTACGAATATATTATTTCTAATGATTTCAAAGGTTGTAAATTTATATATTCTCCAACTTTTATACTTGATTAAACTCCTTCAAAAATAAAATTACAAACTCTATTTCTCTTTATAAACTTTAAAAATTCAGTTTATGTTTTCTTATAATTATACCAATATATTCTAAAAGTGTCTATGTTTGTATGAGTATGAGTAATATAGTTCATTAAACGTTGTATTTCTAAATGATTCATTTGTGAAGTGAAGTTATTAATTAATGATATCATAAAATGAATCGACTTAATTTAATTATCAATAGAATTCTCGCTAATGTTGCAAATTCTCAATATTATCTAGGAGTGAGATCAATTATTTACGAGTTATAGTTATATATTAAGTTATAGTGTATATGAACGATTAAGCTCAACGGTCAACGTTAGAGCTGAAGTGGCATTGCTGGAGTACCAGCTTTGTTTAGTGTGATCGATGATGGGTTCATACGGTTGCGCTTCTCGTTCCTCGCCGCATCCTTCCTGAGATGCGGCTCGGCCAAATCGGTTGCGGAAGGTAAAATCCCCCGATTCAAAGTGCTGAGCTGGCATCATCAAGGATCGGCTAAGGGCATGCCATCAACGAGCCTTCAGGATTGGAAAGTGGTAACCGCTCCATTGCTTCCTTAGAAACGCAGATGGATTCCCGTATAGATCGGCTTGCGCGAAGCAGCCGCGTTACGCATGGATATATATTAATAACAACGCAAGCAAGGTTGCTATTATTATTGAAATATTAACTATCTTCATTCGCATTATCAGTGGACCCTGTAACTCTTTTACCATTGCTGGAATAGTGGTGTGTACTGTAAAATTCCCCTATAATGATATGTACATTATGTTATGTACATTATAAAATATAGAAACGTTTTAAAAGGTGAAACAGAAGGAAATGCTTTCAGCCCATATATGTAATACTATTCGTGCTGTAAGTACAAAGAATTTACGATTTAACAATATTTAACATGAATACAGAAATACAACAGTAATGTGATTTATAAATAGAGCGATTCAAACCAGGAGCGTGTGCGGTTTTATTAGTGATGTTATGACCGCTTATTTTGAAGATGATTTCTCCTTATTATAATTTCATTCAAAATTCAGTAAAATTAATTATTGGAGGAACAAAGTCAAACTAATTCTGATTTTACAGGCAGTACCCAAAAAATGTCAGATAATACTTAAAGCGAATTCTACAAACGAATCATTTTCTCCTGAATAATAAATTGATATAAATTGTTTCAAGCTTAGTAAATTCAAGTAAACTCATAATTTTGAGTTCTTTGAAATTAGGAAGACTTCATCGTACTCAAGGAACTGAGTGAGGATACACTTTATTTTAATTAATTTAAAGTTCTTTTCAATCTTAGGATTTAGAAGTAGTTTCATTGTTATATTCAAAAATTTCGAAGCTAACAATTCTTGATTTATATAATAAAGAACTAATTTACTATATTTACTACTGGTTAAAATTGTAAATAGAAATTCTTTTTAAATACAAATTAGCAGGAAAGAAGTTCGTCGAAATTCCTGCGATCATGAGCTTATTATGAGGTTCTTAGAATCTTCTTTATTTCTTGGTCTTGGGTTCAATCCTAAGCAACAGTTATAATTCTCTGTATTTCAACTTACTGCATTCATATATTTTATATGTTTATATTTATATGAATTCCACTTCGTGTCTTTTCATTAATGGATCCTGCGTAGTTATCAAACTCGGACTTTGAAGTTATTGCTGATTATTCCAACAAGCCAATAACAAAACTCATACAGAAAGTTAACTTGGAGCCTGATTTTAAGAAGGAATTCTTGAGGCAACCTATTATTAAAACATTTAATCCAAATCGTTTTGTTAACCCTCATATTAACTAATTTTCGATATAGGAAGTAGATAATTTGGTATTTAAAGGAATTCCAAGCGGATATATAAAAGGATGATGTTAATCCGGAAACAGATTTGTGGTTACTTCTATTTGAATCTCGAACTCAAGCAATAGAAATTTTAAAAGCAAAGACCACAATACGCAATAAAGCAGCTGTGGAGATCAATTTGCTTGCTGTTTTAATGATTTACACAACATGATCAAACCTAAGGAGAAGATTAATGAATAACCTACTGTTAATTGCGAGCTTGATCTAAAATAATAAATTATCCCTTGCCTATTTCGCGTCACAGCTTGAATTTGGCCGTTTAGTGACTATATTAACCAAGAACAAATATTTAATAACTTCATTGGTTAGAGTGGAATATTCTCAACAATACTTAAATGAAAAATTACCGTTATATTTTTAAGCTCGTGAATTTTATACGTTCGCACGGTTATGAATAATAAGATTCAAAATAATAAATTCCAGCTAGACCTAGGACATTTTAAAGTAAAAATAGATTAGAAATGATTACGTATATAAAATCTTAGTTGAATGTAAATGATTATAATGATGAAGAATTAACCAAGATTTGTGAAACAATAAATATAATAAATAAAAAATATAAAATAACCACTCCATCGAGAATTATCAGAGGCTCCAGAAAGAGAAACAAAGGATGTAAAGAAGGAAGAAAGTGACATTATATAATTATATTTATTGCCATCATCGCCGCACGTTTTCCTACTAACCCCTTCCTTCCAAATTAGTGTTCACTTTTTAAAGAATGGTCCCGCAACGGAGTTATTCTGTCTACATGAATATATTATATAGAGAGATATAAAGTAATCTGATATCTCAGCGATAACTGAATAATGTATTTCTTCCAGCTATAATACGGTTTGAATATTAATAGAGTTTAATGATATACTTCAGTAAGCTCTACTTTGACAATATACTAATATACTGTTTAATACTATAAATATAATATTGTTTCTTATATTTTCTTATATTTCTTTCTTCAATCAATTCGAACGAAAGTTTAGTTTTCGATACACTCAATTTGATTAATTTAAATTATCATATGCTTGCGAACCATGATCTATTGTTATATGACATGTCTTGAGGTTTGTTTTTCGGGCATTTACACACTTTATATTATATATTCATGTTCCTGATGATATCAGTAAATTTCTGGGAGAAATCAATATTTTCACTCCTTTGAAGGATTTGGTCTCCGAAGTAACTTTCAGGTAACCAAACAAGATTAAAAACCTAAATAAATTCGCTTGATCTAGAGCTTTCTGATAACTTGGTTGGAAGGCTCAGCCAGATTATAATTATTTAAAGGAGAAAAGAGGCCAAAAACAACGATTTTAAAAGTTCACCTAACTAGGTGGTATGAGAGCTTGGTAGTCGCTCTTAAACAGGTTGTTCCGGGATTACCCTGATTGAATAACGATTAAGGAGAGAGAATAAAAATTTGATAACCGTTGACGATACAATAGTGATTTTAAGTTTAATTTTGAGGGAAACTCCCGGCCAAACAATAGAAATAATATTTGTGAATTCACACACTTGAGAAATGATTATAAAAAGTGCCAAAAACACCAAAAAGTGACCATTTTAGGTTTGTCTCCTTAATCGTTATTCATTGCAACTGAAACCCCGATACTAAATTTAAAAGCGAACCCCAAACTATCAGCAACTTTGTCTACGGATATTTAAAAATCGTTGTTTTCAGGCCATTTTCTGCTTCAAATAATGTCACACAAGCTAAACCCTCTTGGATTCATTCTCTGTGTCGTCCAGATAAGACAGAATTATTTGGTCTTTAATGTTAATTCCATACTCTTTCATAGAGTTACAGAGACCAAACCTTTAAAAGGAGTGAAAAAATGTTTACTGATCAGAAATTTACTGATATCATCAGGAACACGAATATATAATATAAAGTGTGTAAATGCCCGAAAAACGTCCTTCAAGACATGTGTTATATGTACTACAACACAATAATATCAGCGAAATACTTTCATGTTATTAGTTTTCACACAAATAACAATCTAACTTAATTAGTTTATTTGAAATGGAAAACATAAATTTACTAATATTTGTATTCAATGAAATAGTATATTATTATGACTATCTACAATTGTTTGAATAATACTTAATTTTGATTTGAGGTTAGACTTACAAAATAGAAATATATCAAAAATTTAATTTGAATAATAGAAAGTTAGGACGAAAGATATTATCTAATTGTAGCGTAATACTAAAAACAATAGGAACAAAGGTTAATAATATTGTTTTTTTGTGTTGTTTAATCGAAGATAAATAGTGAAGTGTAATTATAAATAGCAAACTAATATAGTATCTTAGAATATTTTGATATATAGTTACTTCAGATATTTAGTATAAAAGAATAATATGTAACGAGACACCATTATCACAAAAATCGATTTTCTCATTATTTGAAAATATACTGTACATAATAAAATCTATAAATATGATAAACAACGAAAAATGTTCTTTTAGTATTTTATTCAATATCTGAAAATAAATGGTTACTGTCTGTAACTTTGAAACAGTTTAATAGTGATTTTTGAAGTCAAAATATTCTGAACAAATTATAGTATTTCAATTTTTTGGTAGTTTCAATTAACTGAGTGTGTGAGAATAAGAGATAGATATTTAATTATGACAATCAAGCGGATTCCGTATTTGCAATGCAAAGATGCTGAATGGGTGTTCCAAAAGATCGAAAATGCTGAAATATATTTGAACAAAAAGTAAAATGAAAAATGAAATTATTTTACTTCATTATTTCGATCTGTAATGAGTGCGCAAATTTACAAAAAATTCACTCCTAAATTCCAAATTTTCCTAAAAAATATTACTGTGAAATACACTATTATTGAAATTGAAAATATTGATATTCCAGAAATTGCTGCTATTTTTGACAATTATTTTAAAAACTTTAATAAACAGAGAGGAAATATTACAGAAGTTGTTAGAATTTGATGTTAAGCTTTAACAACATAAGTATTTGGGTTATATCCTACCACATTTTTAATAAATATGATAATTAATGACGAACTAGTTATTATATATGACATAACCAAAATATGAAACGATTATTGAAATTTCTAAAACTACAGATAGTTTATTCGAAATAGCATAAATAAATCAAAGGATACAGTAAATAAAAAAGCTACCAAAGCTAATAATACCCACCCAAATTTAGTTATAATAAAAGAACATGATAATAAAGATGACAGTAATATTTTATAACTTTTTTTGGAATTCAGGAGTGAAATTTTATAAATATTATGCGTTCACTACCTCTCGAAATATTAAAGTAAAATAATATCACAATACAGCTTTCATTTTATTTATCACATTTAGTTCATTTTTGATCATAATTCAATTTTCATAAATGTTATATTCAATCCCTTGTTGTAATTGTTCATCTACGCAGTATACAATACCTCTCACATTATTGCATTGAACGAGATATTACAATAGATACTTACGAAAAAATCAAAATTGAATTTTTGTATGTTCATAAATGTTTACTTTTAGCAACCTAAATAATCATGGGCATTTTCCGGCAATTCAAAAATATTTTCATAATTCGTTTGAAACGTAATAACAGCACATTAAAAAATATTTCCATCACAACGATTATTCCAATTATCAACATTTTCGTAAACTAGTTAGTTTTGATAGTTGTGATATATGTGTAATAATATCATAGAATCTTCTTCAAACGATGCGTGCATAAATTGCAACATAAGATCCCTCGCACTCTTTGTATTGCTAACTTATTCAGTTTTTGCTCTAAATTTAGTTTTACATGAACCGATATATTAATGTTCGATAGAACTAAATTACTATATTAATTAGTAATACCAATATGTAAAACGAATACTACGATAATATATTTAATTATTACTACAATTTGATTTCAGTCGAATTATATGTATATATTAATTAAACTGAAATCAGGTTCAAATCTAAATAGAGTTAATATTATTAGGTACACAATAGTATGTAGGCACTATATCAAGAAAATGTATACGTTGCTAAAGTTACATGATTTGTTAAAAATGAAAGTTTTTAAATTGATTATTAAGTGTATTAATACTACCAAGCGTGCATATTATATTATATATTCTATTGAATACTTTGAACTAAAAATACTGGACATAATATATAGGGTTCAAGCTTTCTATTACAATTAGTAGTTGAATTTTTAATACAACTCTGTGTCGCAGAATTGAAAGTTTTAGTTTCATTAATTTACTACTTTCTACACTTAACTAATTATATTTATCGCAAAATCAAATATTATATTTTGCTCCTTGTGTTCTAATACGAAATAGATATATAAAAAAAGGAAGTGGTAAGGAAGTGGTAACAAACTTTTGAAGAAACTTTTGAACTCTTTTGATACTAACTAACATATAATACTTATTAAAGTTAGTATATTGCCTAAGCAATGTTCGAAATAATTGTTTCAGCTGTTACAAATTAAAGATTTGGATGTTAATTATAAAGAATTAGTAGACATCACTGAATATTATTATTACTTATTAAATTAATATCTTGATAAATAGATCTATTTATTCACAGTATGAATAATTGGACACATAATTCTGAATATTGTCTAACTTGAACCAAGAGCTCAGCTCTCGAAATTATTACAACTAATTATTTTACTAAGTCAACCAAGTCATTTAAGCTCTTATAATTAAATTTAAAGGCGTTAACATTTGTTTCTGAAAAATGAAAATTCTTTATTTTTAAAAGTTTCTTTGTTCTTCAAATTTAATTATATAAATTGAATTCTAGCATCTCATCAGTTGCTACTGTGGTCGCCAAGCCAACTTTGATTTCAAAAAATACTAACTATTTCAAAACTATTTTTTGTATTAATTTTAACTATATATTAACTCAATGTTTAGTAGCGTCTCCTTTCTATTTTATTACTTCTTCTAACCTTTTGGGCATAGAGTCAATCAAATGATTGATGATATCTAACGAGATTTACTCCAACGCCCTCTTTACTTCTTCATTTAATAAGTCATATGTGGTACATTCTTCAGGGGAAATGTTTGACTTCAGTGGATTCCAGCAGTGAAAAAGTGGATTTAAGTCTGGACTCATTACTGGAAAGCGATAGAGCTCAATGTTGTTAGCAGTATAAAAGTTTTTCATATACTTACTAAAATGTGTCGGGGCGTTATCTTGTTGCAACTTCAAGTTATGCTATTAAGTGATGGAAGTGTAACTTGTCTGAGAACTTAAGAATTGACAATTGAATTCATGGTCGTACCGCACGGCATAAACCATAATGGACCCTTATATCTATAGCTAATCGTACTATAGATCATGCACGAAAACAGTCCATATTTTACACTTCGAGAAAATACTTCGGATTCCACTCGTCTTTAGGTGTTCTGAGCACTCTACTCGCTCGATTTGCATAGCATTTTGAGCGATACTCATCGGTATACTAAAAAGTTCTCCAATATTCAATTGGTTGTTTCAGGTTCATTCGAGCAAAGTTCAAACTTTCCAATTTATGCTTTTCGGTAAGTTTTGGCTTTATCTTAGCAACATAGAAGCTTAAACTGAATTTGGCCAGGAGACGAGATACCGTTGTTAGAGACATGGAAATTCCACGAAGGGCTTAGTATTTTTCAGCTATGATTCGTCGAGTTTCGAATCTATGGCTCTGGCGATATTTAACAACGCGAAAATCTCAGCTTAGTCAAATTTTCTGACACTATTATCGGCATGAGAAGCTTCTAGCTTGCCTGTAACTTCAAAGTGCTTAAAAATGGAATAAACAGTTTGGAGACTACATTGAAGGCAACAAGCAATGTATTTCTTGGTTGCAACAGTTTGTGATTCTGTTTCTCACATTCTCATCATTATGCGACGCTCTTGTATTGTGATCCGTCGGCTTCGTGTGTGCTTCGTCATTTGAAGGATGAAGTGAAAAAGAAATGAACCGCAGAATTAATTGAATATGTTATAATTAGCATAAATACAGTGATTTAATTTTCAAGCGCAATTATTACATAAACATTTGTTAAAATCAAAGTTGGCTCGGACACCACAGTATATTGTTAAAGTACTGCAATTTTTTGTGAATTGCCGGAAAACACAAATCAATTTTTAATAGCTAACTGAACCACATTTCTTGTAGCAATTAGAACAAGAAAATTTAAACCAGACAGAATAATACATGGGTTTCCGTCATCGTTTAGGAAAGACTATCAACAAGCTTTTGGTTGGTTAAGTTTCATTGAGTATTAGTAGTTCTCTACTAAAAACTCTATTTTACCAGATGACTCTTTACAAATTAAATACAAAACGAAACTGATACCATTATGATTCATATGATCGATTTCATGGGGAATTTATCACTGGTTTGCGTACAGTATCAATGAATCACTAGATATAGTTACGATTAATAATCATTTTTGATGCGGCAATTTTGGAGTGTGATACATAATTTTAATAAAATTTTACTTTATTATTCGCGGCCAAGGTAAAACGAATTCATTCAATTAATTGCAACCCGCCTACTAATCTCGGTCCCAACTCGACTACTGTTAAAGATGCCATAACATTTACGATAATAATGTAATTGATGTTTACCAGTTTATTATCTATATTGACATTGTAAAGTGGTTAATATCCATTTATATTTTCATCTATTTGCTATAAAAAATATTTTTCATTTATTGATTGATAGATATTGATTTATTAGATTGAATTCCAAATGAAAATTATACTACAGTAGTATAGTATATTTTATGATTACGATTATGTTGTAATATGCTATTTGGTTAGAGAGAAATGTCTGTTTCGTTTCTAAGACAAGTCATAAATATGATAATGAAACTGCTCAATTAACCAAAAACCAAGAACATAAATCTGATCAATAAGAAAACTACGCATTCTCCTTTAACCAACATAAATATCACGCTCATTATCATTCTTCAAATCTATATTCTTTATATATTTTACGGTTTCGGTTTGTTTTTATTTGTTGATATTATTTTATGTTGTTTGTAATGCATATATATATATATATATATATATATATATATATATATATATATATATATATATATATTTTCATAATTCTTTAAATGTATATAAGAGCATACATATACAAATTAAAAAATACTGTATATATTACATCCAAAAACTATATATTAGATTATATTAGTCCTAAATATTAATCAAAATCAAAGGTCGATTGTTATAATAAAGTTTTATGGATATTTTTTATTGTACTTTTTATTTGATACATATTACAAGTTTTGATAAGTTTTTATATATTAACGAAATAACCAATAATTATTTATTTATAAATATACGTAGAACAAATACTATTATATGTAAAGTGTACACTTTTTAATAGATACATATTTGCACAAAGACCACCTTCATTGTAGTGCAGTTCATTGTAGTCACATTCATCTTAAAAGGTATACAATAGAAAAATTATTTGAAAAGCATGAAATAATAATAGAATTATAATTAAATTATAAATAATTAATTAATATTTTGTAAAAATAGAATAATCGCTCCAAATGATAAACATCGCGTTAGTACTAGCTGACTTGCTCCAGAACGAGAAGCTCGAGCTGTATGATTGTTACACACCAGCATCAAATGTAAAGCTGATCAGCATCAACGGTCAAAGGTCTTTCAGGATTTCTTTGACTCCCACAAATAAAACAGAATGTAGCTAACTCCCGAGAGGTGTGAATGTGACTGTGTACGCAACTGGGTTGGTGTATGGAAACGGTAGTTTCGTTCCAGTCTCGCAGATAGTCTTTGATTTCTCTTACGAAACCACCGTTGGAATTCAAATTTAGTGTACTCAGTGCCTTGACGATACCTATTTCGCTTCAGACCAGGTAATAGTGACAATAGAGTCGTAAATACACTTCACCAGAGTGGTGATGGGCGCAGTGCAGGCCGAGAGGGGACTTCAGCTGGACTGCTTCAAAAACGTATTTTCAGTGTTAGATTTAGATAACTTGGCCTTGTTTACGGAGCCATCTGGGAATTGTCCACAGTTGAATTCTCCATTAGTTCCTGGAAGCATGTTGGAAGTGGAGAGCATGGACTTCTTCATCGTGTACGATAACAGAGACATAGACAGGTTTGAGAAGCTTAAAGTAGGTTCTGAGCTCTCTTTATCAAATTAGCCTCCGTTGTCTTCTGGCTAGACTATTTTCAATATTAATATCCCTAAAATGAATGTGAAGGGCATCAGCACGTGGATTCTCTACTTCGAGTTCCATATCAATTTCAAAAGTGCTGTGCCAGTGATCGCAAATATTCAGTCTGCGTTCATTTCTTACTCACTTTTTGCCGGTGCATTTTAGGAGGTAAAGCTCACCATTCAGAAAAACGCGTTTTATCTTGACTTTTATTTGAACACCGCTCAAGTCTCTTTTCCTCCGTTTTCGGGTCCTTTATCTGATTATTACAACAGTCAGATAAACGCTATGCAGCCTAATAAATGCGTTTTGGAGCTCGTGGGTTTCTCCGCCTCAATTCCACCAGAATTACAACTGAAAGACAATTTTATCACAAAATAAACTCAATAAGTGCCCAGAATCGCTCAAATGGCGTTCGATTTGGACACGAACTACTATTAATTCAAAAACGAGAGGAGAACTTTTACTTGTGAACAGCTCAGAAACCCAACTTAATGTTTGAACAACCTCGAAAAACTACTTCAGATGAAGGACCCGAATTTTCTCGCCCTGTTCTAAGTCCAGTTTTACAGGGACGAGTAATTGTTGTCGGCCGTGAGCACATTAATATTTGATATGAAGGACTCATGTTTTCTGAGGGCGGATGGATTCGTTCAATAAAACGGAATATATGTGATATTTGAACGACATATGGATTCCAAGTACTGCAAGCTTGTAGAAGGGTAATAAGTGGATTTTTAGCTCAACATAACTAGTGCGCTGAAAACAAGCATCGTAAATAGTCAGCTAAAATTTTCATATAACGTAAGCTTGCAACTCACAAGCGAATAAGTAGCGGAGATTCTAGATATGGTGGCCAAACAATCAAATAAATTGACAATCACAGCAGTCATTAAAGAAAATGGAACCATCATTGATCAAATCACGCTGGACAACGTGTACAAAAGCGACCTGACGCAGTTCGAACTCAATGCAAAATTGTGCATTGTCACTATAGCTGTAGCTTCAGTGCTAATATGCGTGTTGATTAGCGTTATCCCGCTTATTTAACAGAGATTCAAGTTAATGTTTAAAAGATAAATTATAACAATCGCGTATGCTAATGAAGACGAATTGTGAAACGATTATTTAAAATGTATTATATAGATAAATCAATTGATGAATCAAAACTCACCATATATTAACACTCTTTCATTTTCTTGCGTTTGAATGCCAAAATCTGTAATTTCGGTGTTATCATAGTCCAATATGCCAATTTAAAACTGGAAACAACTTAAACTCTGAATATTATTGTTAGATATATTCAAGGAATATAAGTTAACGAGATCTTTAAGCGAATCTACGGTTATAATTTAGTTGTGTTTACATTCAGCATAACTAAAGATGTCATATCTTTTAGCGGACTCAAATCATAAATACAATTCTCGTTCAAATGTAATTCTCGTATCTTCAAATTCTTTAGTGATGATATATCTGAAATTTAGTTTACGCCCAAGTATGCGAACTACAAACAGTGCATATGAGACAAGGCAGAAATACCGACTATCTAATTAGTCTCAAGACACAAAAATGTCACTTTGGGGAGATTAAGATTTCCAATAGCTTTAAATTAACATTGCACTGCGCAAAACCCAATGACATCTGATGTAAAATCTAAACTGATATTAGGACAGTTAGTTATAATAACTCGCTCAACATCTAAATTAGACACAAAATCTAAATTTTTTACCGTGTCGTCGTCTTCTACCACTAAATTTCTGTTTAAAACAGAATATATACCTGGAAAACTTTCTAAAACTTAATGCTGTTCATCAGAATCATTGTTTGAACTCATTTGATGTGAAAATGTTATAAGATAATGATAATTAAATTATAAATTATAAACATGAATGTAGATACTGACAGACTAAATATTTATCTTTTGAAATGATGAAATGAAGTACTCAGTCATTTCATCAGTCGTGCGAGATCGTGCGTGCGGCCGGTGCGCACGTTTTTGACGTTTTGTGTGGGACCTTGTAATATAGCATTGTAAGCATGAGTGAAATAGCTCAACAGTAGAATCGCTATTATAAGGTGTATAGGTCATTTATATATTTTTATTGATATAACATTTATATTATATTTACAGTTTACCTAATATAGATTTAATCACTTTAGACTATAATACTCAATTTAGACTATAATTTACATTTCAACACATATTAAAATATTATAGCATTACAGTTCTTCCACGCTTCTATCTTAATGATTTAATAATAATTTTAAACGAGTACAAAGTTGTAATTGTTACTGAAAAATAGTAAACTGCAATTAATTTCAATTACACTATTTGATTGAATGAAATTAATATCCTCTTCAATTCATTCATTATTTATTTTATTGAGTTGTGTCATAATTTATCGTTAGTTTATTAGTTTATTAGATAAGCAGCTAAACATACTTTAAATAATTGTTACTTCTATTTGAGATAAGATATATAAGAAAAAATGTATGTCTTAGAAATGCATATTTAAGAAAATCAAATATTTTTCATTTTCGTTAATATAATTACATCAAATGAATAAAATATTAATTTAGTACTAATTTACAAATTAGTATACTCGCTCATGTTCCAAGTTATATTTAGTCTTTGGTTTATTATAAGTGATGTATATTTATATGTAGTTGATATAAAATAAAATAATAGGCAATTCTTATTACACTCCTAAATATTGTATGAATTATATTTAACATAAACACGAGGTAATAAACAATGCAATATACATTACTGGTGAAAATAACTTATAAAATTTAGATTTTATTGAATAAGTGGATTTGTAGTAAGTAAATAATGTTATAATCTAGAAATGCTTTTACATCATGATTAATCAAATCATTATTTAGATTCCAAAATAATGCGATTCTGTTTAAATGAACTAGTGTTTAATTGATAATATTGATGGAATTTAATCGTCATAAGCAACAAGTGTAAGTTTAATGCGTAACTTGATTGTAGATATTAGACCATTATAAAATATGAACGTGTTATAATCGTTATATTTAAATAACAACTAAATTTATGATATAAAACCTCTTTATAAGCTGAAATCATTGTAAATTTTACACTTGAATTATAACTAAATCAATGATATCACTGCGTTATCATATTTAACAAATTTGATACAACTGAACATTAGTTCGAATAATGTGGTGTGTCTTTAACCTATAAAATATCTCACTAAACTTAAAAACCTGAATGCGAATTATAATAAAATTATAAGTCTAAGAATCATTAAATTGTTAAATATCGATGTGCTTGGAATTAATGGAAATTATATTTAAGAAATATAGTAGTATTTTAACGAATAAAAAATTGTAAATAATTCATACAGTAACTCCAATCAGATATCATAGATTATGCTAAATGTAGTTATATAAAGCTAGTCTGTTCCTTCTTAGTAACATATGTTTCTGTCTAAAAGAATGGAAAGCATTTACGACTCTCTAAACTTATTATAATCTATTTAATAGCACAAACAAAAAATTTACATCAAATATTAAAATGTTTAATTTAAGATATCGCGTGCTAAGCTAATATACTGTTAAAACATAAACACTGAATTTAAATCATTTGATAATTTTGTGAGGTTGAATAGTATTGGCCAATTTTAGTGAAAATTTTTAATTTAAATACCTCACTCGGTCCTCCTTTAATTCGTTCCGGCTGTATTTAATTCCTCATGCTTGGTTAGAGCTTCCCTTTTGTGCTTATTTGTGCAATTGTGTGACATAGTTAAAGTCAATCATCTCTGTGACAGTACTATTGGAGTTGGTAAGGTTGGGCGACCTAATCTTGTGGTGATTTGTGGCTTTCGTGGCCGATTGGTTTTTGGTTGGTGTTTGTTTGGTGGTTTTGTGCATTTGGTGTATCTTAGGCGATCAGCAAGTGCTCATTTGTATGAAGTTAGGCATTATTTTATTTACTTCATTCATTACTTACCTCATTGTTGTTCTTTTTGGTTATTCTTTTCATTTTCTTTTTTTGTTTTTTATCTTTTGATTGTTTTTAATTTTTTATGTCTTTTTATATTTTTAGTTTATTTTCTATTCATTTTTTATTTTGTTTTATGGCTGGGAGTTGGGATCCTCATAGGTCGTGGGGAGATTACGACTTTGTCGTCTCTGTTCTGGAATTCTTCATAGAAGATATCGTGGTTATCTGCGTAGGTGAACTATAACTGGAGTTCTTCTGCATGCTGTTTGACAGCTTCATTGTAGTTTCGGGTTCTGTTTCCGAGATTTGATAATAGATCGAGCTGTTGAGCGTAAGAATTTGTCTACACGACAAAATTGGTTAATTTTCTTGAGTGATTCTGGGTGGATTGTGCATTGGTCGCTAAGGATTATTGGGTGTATTTGGCTTGTGTGGACTTCATAGTTTGTTGAGTGGGTTTCGAGTTTTTGGGTGTATTCTCCGTTCATGGTTGGGCCGCGTTGGGTTATGCTCATATCAAAGAAGTGTGGTTTGTCATTGTGGATAATCATCACATCGGCATTTCCCATCTGATGTTAGACTTTCCCAGGATCTTTGTTCGTTTTAGGGTCATCTGGCGCTTTGTTTTTACTTGATTTGAATTGGCCGTACGTTGGGCTCAACTTCGGCTGATGTTTGACAGGTAGTGCTGCAATGAGATCGTACTGAGATCTGTTATGTCTCTAAATACTCATACCCGAGAAGTTTTGGCAGTATATTGAGTGATTGGAATCTTCATGAACTGTATGGCAGATGCTACATTCTCTAGACGGGATGTTAACTGAGGCCGTGTCGAAGAGGATATCTATCGCTCTTCTAAATTCGATGTTGTCATAATCGAAGTCGTATGCGAGCGTGTGCGTGACGAAGCAGTCTTAGTTAGTTGATAGCGCGGCGTGCTCCATTTTTTCGTTTTCAGACTTGATTGAGTGCTGGAGTTTCTTGAATCTTGGATCGATTTTATTTGAGGCGAGCAGCTTTTGGGCGGTTTGGAATGATAGTCCAGGGAGTAAAGTGACGGGCAAAGTAAATGTGACTCTGTCAGGGAAAGGAGTGAGGTGGTTTATAATTTATTTATGATATTCTGGTACATAGAGTAACACAACTACAAAAATTTAATATAATCTTTTATCTACAACTGTGTATACACCTTCCACTTCCAAATGGAATCATTAAATTGTAAACGTGAACATCAACTTTATAATATTAGTAAGGATTAGATAATCTAAATGTGTTTATTATCATACAACACCCATAAAGTGAAAGTAGCAAGTTGTTTGGCGTCAGAAATATCTATCAATTTTGTTCTCAAAATTATCACTGTTTTTAACGGTAGTGGAGATATTTAAAGATAAAAGCGTCCAAGATCGAATCACAGGCTTCTTTAAACAGATATTCTGAGATAGAATTACATTTTTATGGCTCACAGAGATGATTAATACAACTGGTTTTCAGCAGGCTCTATTCTACTTCTCAGAAATAAATTTGTAAGCTAAATTGTTAAATTGACCAGATAAGTGTTTATAATCAACTTGTTTGTATTCGAAGTTTTTAAGCGACCTCCCGTTTTTATATTGAAGAATGAACGAATTATTTATTTAATGAGAATTCTGAGATTATTGGTTCCACGTGATGTTTGTACACGAGTCAGGGATGAATTATCTTAGAAATATCTAGCATTATGAACAATTTATCGCTGGCAATCCAATTAATCTTGAGCATTTTAATGGGTGTCTACAACACGGTAAACTTTTGTCGACAATGTTTGGTGGTACCTTTTATTGTGTCAGAGCCGACCTGTTTACCAAAGCATAGAATAAGAAAACGAATTCTATTTGGGAAAATCACGTTAGAAAACAAAGTTCATTAAAAGTCGTTGTTTGGAATTAATTATCATTAAATGTAACAACACAGGCTACCATGAGCTCTACCAACTCAATATTTTAGGGATAAACACAAATTGCGTTATTTCTGTTAGACTTATTGAAAGATTTCGGTTTGTACAAAATTATTAAATATTTTTGCTCAATAACAAGATGAATCTCAGTTCAAATGATCAGTAAAACGCTAGACTAGTTTAATCAAATACTCAATGATGTTTTGAAGTGGATTATTCAAGTAAAATATGCACAATTAGTAGAATCGATGCCAGAAAGAGTATCAAAATGCGTCGATGCTGGTGGTGAAGCGTTCAAGTGATCCTTTAAATCTATTGGAACATTTTTGAGCTCAGGCGATCGTTTTAAAGGTCAAAAAGAGGGAGTCGCATTTACTTTGCCCAGTACTTTATTAGACCAAAACCATTATGATTTTTGATGGATGCTGCCATTAGGGCGAGGACGGATTGTATCATTTCCTTAGATCTGGGGCCGTCGAGATCCTCTTAAGATATCGCTTTTGGCTAGGCAATGTGGAAGGTGCGAGCAAGAATTTCATTCACTTTATTGTAGTCATTGATTGTGTAGTCGTTATAGTCATCAATTCTGACTGCCCATGAGCATTTTGTGCATACACATTTGAGGAAAAGGCCCATGGCATTCGAGCGAGGTAAGCCCCGCTCCAGCATTTAGTTAATAATTTGTTGATACTTGGTCGCCACGATCAGAATGTCAGAAGAAATATGAGTTCTTGTGTCGTGATGATTTTACGAGTATTTAGTGCCCACGAAGGTTACGATGGCTCCATTAGCGGTTGATTTACATTTCCGTGTGTTAACATGCATCCCATATTTACCAAAGAGTTTATCGAGGAATTCGAGGGCCATTTTTTCCGTGTCAAGTGGTTTAAGTTCGACAATCGTGTCGTCTGCAAAGTTGACACATGCGAATCGTTATTTAAGCTCCAGGATCACAGGATTTGCTGAATAACTGTACAGAAGCGTTGATAATGGGGCACCTTGGAGGATACTGTGTGAGTGTGTTTCAATGCAGTTTTACGCTTATATCATGCCTATAACGAACAATTAAATTTGTTGTGGGACTCCTTGTAGTTCCATACCGTTGATGATGGCTTCAGTTGTGAGGTTGTTATACGCTGAGGCGACGGAGAGGATTATATTTCTATTCGATAGAGTTTTCCCAGCTAATTTGCAGCTGAGCATCGCATCAGCATGCATGGTGTGGACTTCATCGCAAAAGTTGTGTGGGAGCATATCTTTCCTTTTAAGCATTATCTTCTGGAGGACATTGATCATAGTCTCATTGATCGCGAGTGGTCTGTTTGAGCCATCGTCTTTCGGGATAAGAGTTACTCTAAATTCAAAAAGTGGGAGTATTTAGGACATTTGCTTCGGATCATTGATTAGAGTTTCAAATGCGCTTGCTAGAATCTGGATAAACCGACCATTGTTAACTAATTTTTTAATAATTTTGTTTGAGAGACCACTAGCCCCACAAGATTTTGATGCGTCAAGTTCTTTTATGGCGTCAACAACTTCTGAGTCTTTTATTTTAAAGTAAGCATGTTTAAATGGTCTGAAAACAGCTTTTAGTTCAACTTTTCGTGGTGTCGGAAACAGTTTTGCAAGTTGTTATCTCCTAATTTCTTCGATTTATTTAAAATCCGTTCTGGTCTGACCTTAGCTCTCTTTATTTAGATTAGTTTCAATTGCTTGAAGTGCTTTCGAGAATTTGCTTTCCTAGATTAAGTCGTGGATTTTACCCTAAAACGTAGCTGAATATTTTTATTTTCTACTTGATTTCAGGTGGACTGTCGTTCTCGTTTGTCCCCCTTTATTATGGAGTTGCGTAGATCGTTTCGACCACTTCTGAGTGTACTGGAATGTTTGGTCTCTTTTGTGCGTTTGGTTGGACTGAAGGGGGAGCTGGTGGAATATACATTCCCTGTTCGCGATCGTAGTTTGAGCTGTTTACTACTGTACTTTGTAGTCTACAAGAGGTCAGCAGTGAGTTGATAGCTTCTATGGGCTTCTTTGGATCTAGCTTGTTGATAAGATCAACGATTCTTTCGAAGGTCATGAACGCATTCCTCTGGTGTTATTGAACATTTTTGGCGGATCGCATGTATGCGCTCTTCACACTCAGACTATGATTACTTTATTACAACGATTGGAGTGATGATCAAGGTCTCTTGTGGTGTGAATTTGACAGTTTCCGGGGTCGGGATTAGTTTATTATCGTTGACCCACGTTTAAAATGGTTTCTCATGATGTTCCTGCTGTTCTGCCTCAATGGTGAGTTGACTTTTGGCTTTAATAATCAGGATTGGTTTCTTCTTGGCTTCGAATTGGCCTTCTATCACTGACCAAGGAGAACATATTATAAGGTGTATAGGTCATTTATATATTTTTATTGATATAACATTTATATTATATTTACAGTTTACCTAATATAGATTTAATCACTTTAGACTATAATACTCAATTTAGACTATAATTTACATTTCAACACATATTAAAATATTATAGCATTACAGTTCTTCCACGCTTCTATCTTAATGATTTAATAATAATTTTAAACGAGTACAAAGTTGTAATTGTTACTGAAAAATAGTAAACTGCAATTAATTTCAATTACACTATTTGATTGAATGAAATTAATATCCTCTTCAATTCATTCATTATTTATTTTATTGAGTTGTGTCATAATTTATCGTTAGTTTATTAGTTTATTAGATAAGCAGCTAAACATACTTTAAATAATTGTTACTTCTATTTGAGATAAGATATATAAGAAAAAATGTATGTCTTAGAAATGCATATTTAAGAAAATCAAATATTTTTCATTTTCGTTAATATAATTACATCAAATGAATAAAATATTAATTTAGTACTAATTTACAAATTAGTATACTCGCTCATGTTCCAAGTTATATTTAGTCTTTGGTTTATTATAAGTGATGTATATTTATATGTAGTTGATATAAAATAAAATAATAGGCAATTCTTATTACACTCCTAAATATTGTATGAATTATATTTAACATAAACACGAGGTAATAAACAATGCAATATACATTACTGGTGAAAATAACTTATAAAATTTAGATTTTATTGAATAAGTGGATTTGTAGTAAGTAAATAATGTTATAATCTAGAAATGCTTTTACATCATGATTAATCAAATCATTATTTAGATTCCAAAATAATGCGATTCTGTTTAAATGAACTAGTGTTTAATTGATAATATTGATGGAATTTAATCGTCATAAGCAACAAGTGTAAGTTTAATGCGTAACTTGATTGTAGATATTAGACCATTATAAAATATGAACGTGTTATAATCGTTATATTTAAATAACAACTAAATTTATGATATAAAACCTCTTTATAAGCTGAAATCATTGTAAATTTTACACTTGAATTATAACTAAATCAATGATATCACTGCGTTATCATATTTAACAAATTTGATACAACTGAACATTAGTTCGAATAATGTGGTGTGTCTTTAACCTATAAAATATCTCACTAAACTTAAAAACCTGAATGCGAATTATAATAAAATTATAAGTCTAAGAATCATTAAATTGTTAAATATCGATGTGCTTGGAATTAATGGAAATTATATTTAAGAAATATAGTAGTATTTTAACGAATAAAAAATTGTAAATAATTCATACAGTAACTCCAATCAGATATCATAGATTATGCTAAATGTAGTTATATAAAGCTAGTCTGTTCCTTCTTAGTAACATATGTTTCTGTCTAAAAGAATGGAAAGCATTTACGACTCTCTAAACTTATTATAATCTATTTAATAGCACAAACAAAAAATTTACATCAAATATTAAAATGTTTAATTTAAGATATCGCGTGCTAAGCTAATATACTGTTAAAACATAAACACTGAATTTAAATCATTTGATAATTTTGTGAGGTTGAATAGTATTGGTCAATTTTAGTGAAAATAGCTATATAAGAAGTAATTAAAGTGATCTCTATTCTTATATTATTAAAATACATGTACAACTTAAATAACGGAATATATCTCACTCGTTAATTCCGCCTGCGATGGTGCATTGGATTCCAGCGTTTGCGAATATTTCTTTGAATTTCTGCATTTATTCCATTTTGACTTTCATTCCTTCCTTCATTTCGTATTTCATGCCAATTTTTTCGTATTTGTTGCTTCCGAGTTCATGGTAGCTGAGCAATCTGGCTTGTTTAACTCCGGCTCCGGTCGCGATTCTCATAATAGCCTTCATTTCCTCTTCGTTGTCGTTTACGCCTGGGATAACTGGAATTGAAACAACCACCTTGTCCGCGCCTACCATTTTGACTGTGTGATTCAGGTTATTTACGATGACTCTGTTGTCCACTCCAGTCCACTCCAAATGCACCTTTGCATTTCCAGCCTTCAAATCAAAGTAGATCAACTGGCACATCTCAAGTGTCTTCTTGCACTCGTCCCAGCACCACTGACCGCTAGTTTCAACGGCAACTTTAATTCCTCTTTAGCTTAATTGTTTAACGACGGCGTAAGCGAACTTTGGTTAGCTTAACGGTTCGCCTCCAGATAATGTCACTCCACCGTTCGGTC
This sequence comes from Hexamita inflata, assembly GCA_963988835.1. Taxonomy (NCBI): domain Eukaryota; phylum Fornicata; order Diplomonadida; family Hexamitidae; genus Hexamita; species Hexamita inflata. The sequence goes on along the minus strand of CAXDID010000639.1, from coordinate 38,689 downwards.
CGAAGAACTGACCCTTCCGCTCCAATTAAGAAACGAGCTCGGAAACGGAAATTCTTTTCCCGCCCAAATCAGGCGTATCTTCCAGTTCATATTTTTATCCTTCTGGGTTGCTGCACCACTTGCATTTAAGTGGGCAACCCTTTAAGAATACGGTTGAGCGCACACCTGGGCCATCATGAAGAGAGAAGTCCTGAACGTTGAAAATATTGCCTTGAATAGCACCAAGAACACCGTCGTCAACGTCCTCATCATCAAGCTCGTTACCCTCACCAAGAGAGTGCTCAGTACGAGCGATAACTTCATCTTGAATAGTTTTTGAAAGCTCAACGAAATACGCACTAAAACCAGCCACACGCACAATCAAATCTCTATAATTTTATGGATTCTTCTACGCATCAATCAGTAAAGCGCGGTCAACCACATTAAACTGAATCTAAAATGATCCAGAGTTTTTGAAATAAGACGAAATGAGTGAAAGAAGCTTGCGAGAACCAGCTTAACCCTTGATTGAGCCAGGATGGATCTTCATGTTGTGCAAACCACCTCTAATCTTCGTGTGATCAATCTTCTAAGCTGAAAGTAGCACGGAAAATGGACCAGAAACATCTGTTCCATAGTGAGGAGAAGTAACACCATCGGCTAAAGTCTCAGATTGCATACGACCATCTGGGCTGGCGAAGCATGCGCGACCAAATGGAGCGTGAGTGGTGATGGCGAGCATGGCTGGGTCATATGGCTTGCCCAAGTAATTCAACTGCTTTTTAACCGTGTTGCAGTAGAAATCGAAGAGTTTGACGTAAATTTAGTCAACTTTATCGTCATCATTACCCCACTTTGGAGCTTACTTTGCCAGTGCGAGTAAATCGGCACGATTCTCCCAGTTGCTCAAGAGGACTGCGCGTAGTTCGTCGAATGTGCATTGTTTGAGTTCGTCAACGAGGCTCCTGGCTCCTGCGATTGAGTTAACTACATTTACCATGCCGGTGCTCAGAGTGGTTGGGGTGTTGTTCAAGTACGCACCACCGTCATCGAGTGATTTACCTCTTCCGATGCAGTCTTGTGTTAAAGCTGATGCGAATACCATAACGTTCGTTTACCTGTGAGCAGCCATGACGTAATTCCAGTATCTTTACCAGTTTTGCACAGTTATAGCTAAATGCTGTTCAAAAGCTGCGATGAGCTCGTCCGTATTCTGGGGAACCTTCGTTTCAGTGAACTGTATTCCACTTCTCGGGTCTTTTCCACCGTTCAGAGCCATTTCGAACACCTTCATCAGATTCACGAACCCGGCCTGAACTATTCCGTAGCTCATACCCTATAAAGTTGGTTCAGTACAGCCGCCAATGGCCGCGTTCTTTCTGATTATGTTCAAAGGAGTGCCTGAGGTTTGCATTTCGTGCATGGCGTAGCACTAAAAGTTGAACCAGGCTGGGAAGCCAACGCCCGTTTTAACGCACTCGGCTGCCTTCATGAGGAACTTATCGGACAGGCGCTCGTCGTACCACACGGAAAGTGTAGGCTGAATGGTCTGACAGAGAATGGTGGATTCAATCACAAGAAGGGAAAGCTGGTTATCGGCTGGGTTGCCGTTTTCAGTCACACCACCAAGAATCATATTCTGGAATAAATTACCAGAACCAAGGCCCTCCCAAGCGAAAGAAGCCACGTACTCGATCTCGGTCATCCTAATTCTGAGAGTAGCTAGCAAATCAATTATTTACTACTGATTTTTCTGCTTGTCAGCGTTGAAATAAGGTAGCATGTACTAGTCGAATCTGCCAGGGCTGTAACCCATATATGCACCCTCCAAATGACCAGCGCAATAAATCAACCAATAGGATTAAATAGCTTCCGCGAAGTTACGTGGTGGGTTAGCAGGACAATGCTCACACATCTCAGCTGTTCTTAGCAACCTTTGCTTGTCTTCTTCGTTGCTTTACTAAGCTGCAAGAGCTCTAGCTGCTTTCGCGTAATTATTCGCCCAGGCTATGGTAGCTCTGAGCACTCTAGCAGTAGCACGCCAGAAATAAATCTTGTCGGCTGTTTCAGGACCAATCACTTCAATTTCTTTAATTTTGGCTTCAGCTTCTTGTGCGATTTGTTCTAAACCTTTCTTAAGAGCAGTCTCATAATCCAAAATGTTTCTTCCTTCTGGAGCAGGGTCGTGTGGAGCAGTGAAGAGGACAGCTTTCCAACCTTTTTCAATATAATCGGCTTAGCCATAAGATTACTTCCATAATCTGTCAGCTATATCTTGCATGCACTTTCCATCCCAATAATTAGCGCAATCGGTCAGAGTTTTAACGTCTTCCTTCAAAATGAGTAGCTTCTTTCCAAATGTTGTGAACTTAGAGTCGGCTTAAGAGGCTATCTTCTAGCCATGAGCGATACCACCTCCTGTTCCAACTTCTGTGACAGCGTCTTGCTCCTCTTGTTTCAAGTTTTACAACTCTTTGATTACGAATTATGTTGCGTAATTACAATATGGGATAGCACCTCTAGTAAATCTTGTTTTTCTACCTACTAAAAGATCATTAGCATTGATAATTGGCGTGAGGTTTTCCATAGCATAAGCATGGCATTCAGCTCTAAGTTCAATTGGATGCTAAACTTTACCAGAAAGTTATTAATGCATTTTTGTGTAATGCTTAATGTATTCAACATCAATTGTTAATGGAGCATTTAAGTAAGCTTACTTTTATTCAGTTACCTGGGAAGATAATGTCATTTTCTGTGTCATTTTATTGAAAGGTGTGAAAATATCTGTAGGTATTTATTTTAAGTTAACTAACAATAACTGAAACTTTTAGAGATTGAATAAATTTGAAAATTTTGAAAATGTAATCTTTAATTGATATTGTACATAAGCTTTGTTTATATTAAATAGCTTGATATAACACATATTACTTTTATTGTTCAAAAAGATTTAAGTAATCTTAGAACAATAATAATACTTTTATTTACAGTTATTGATCATTTAACTCTATACAAAGAGTTACACGTTATTAAATATCAAATTGTAAACACACATACATAAGTGTTCAAAAAGATTCTTAACATAAAAATATTGGGATCTTTTTATATTCAAAAATGTATGGAATATGTATATTTTATGTGTATATTAAAAGTTGACGTAAGATATATATAATGTTAAAAATAACATGTATTATTAATGCACGTTTGGTCTAAGGCTAGACAATCCTTTGTCAAGGATCCTAAATAAATATATGACAGCTTGTTTGTTCTTTTGTTGTTTACCACTATATTATCTTAAAATTTTGAGATTGTTAGATTTAAAAACATATTTTTGAGCCAGTTATTCACGCAAGCCTTTTTGTTTATGGTTGTAGTTAGATTCGTTCACAATTCGTCCTTTTCGTCGTAAAACAACATAGCTCCGTTTATTTGCGTTATTTCCCCTCTAACGAATGTTCCGTTCCTCCACTCCCCGTTTTTAACCACTCCATCAATTGTTGTCAGTTTCCCATTTCCGTGATACAGTTATGGGAGGTGGAATTGCTTTTTCTTGTTTACTATGTGAGTAATTATATATTAAAATATTTTGCCACTTCTAATGCGGATGACAAATTCCAATAAATAATCTCAAGTTGGAGATTATTCATGAACTACTCATTAACACAAGAGGGCCAAAAATATGATTTCGATCGTATTAGACCATAATCGACTATTCAAAGTCGGTATTTAATATTCCAAAAAGGAAAAATAGAAATTACCACATGCAATAAAAGGACGGCAATGACAAAAATAAACGCGGTAGAAGATGTTTAGGGAAGGTCAACTAATTCACTTAACAAACTTAGGCAGTTCTGAAGCGTTTGTATTCTCTTCATTTCTGGGTCCAACGGATGAATTCATAAAATATTGTACCAATCTGAACTAGTTATATCACTTGTTTAAGATGTCCCTGTGTAATTTCTACGTTTTAGTCAACAAAACTAATTTATGAAAGATTTTATCTCGAAAATATATGGTAGTTAAGCCTGATTGGAGAAAAGAATAAGAGGATCCAATGATTGGTATACGGACGCAATATGTAATTTATAACTAGTAGCGCAAGCACTGGACCTGCAGAGGACCTCGGTGTTCATCTTCAACTGGGTCAATCTGAACGATTTTAGGTATTTCTTAATCACGAAAAACAATGGAGGACTTTTTCTTTCAATCTCAACCGGGAGCTCAAGATGAAGTATTGGTACTTCGCTTAATTAGAATTATAATTCAGGTAGTTACAGTCGCTTTCATTCTCAATATTCAAATAATGAATGCATTTTTGTTTCTTGAAGAATGGAATCAAGTGGGTTAGTCGGGCCCAGCATTAAATAATATATTGATGCTACTCTAAAACAACAGTTATTTTACTTATGATCTTCCACTTCCATTTCATAATGAGAAATCAATTTTCTTGATTGTTAAATTATACAACGTTAGGTAAAGTTGAAACTTATTATTGAAGTATATACAGAGTTATATACGTTAATTATTGTAGCACAGCTATCCAAGGCTCAACCAGGCCTTGATGTGATTGAAGCACTTTACAAATCAATAGTAAATAGAGTTAATGAGTGTATTGATGAGGAGGGAGAACACACTCATTATTGAGCCGGGCAGTGATATAAGTAAGATTCAAATAATAAACTTCATTCTTCTTCCTAATTCAAAAAAGCATTTCGAGGGCCCACCACTGTATTCTCCATTTTTGAAGTTCCCAGTGTAAGAATCCCCATTGTATTAAATTAAAGTTCCACGCCCGTGGTAATTGCCTTCGCTCCAATAACCATCATAATGGTCGTTGTTTGAATATAGAACTGAACCACGACCGTGAGTAAGATCCTCGCTAAAATCGCCAATATACTTATTTCCTGAGAATGAATATGTTCCATAACCTGATTTCTGATTATTCTTCCAATTTCCGGTGTAAAAGTCTCCATTCACGAGTTCCAAAGATCCTTAACCATTACATTATCCATTTGAAAAATTACCTGTATAATTTGACCCATTTTTGTAATTTAAAATACCTTCTCCATGATATTTGTTATTAAATAATTCTCCCGCATAATAGTCTCCATTAATCTATTTTTTAATACCCAAATTATAACTAAAATATTGTTAATAATTTAGTGGCCAATTTATAATTTCTTCTTCTCTAGTTGCATTAGTTATTGTACCTTAAATAAATTAATCGTTTCCCCAAGTACCGTTATAAATATTTCCATTGCTAGATACATACACACCATGACCATGTTTTAATCCATGTAATATCGATCCGTTGTAAGTGCCACCATTGTGATAGTAAAATATACCTATTTCTTCAGGAATTAAAACATTTTTTTCTGATAATCCTATTTTTCCAATATATTTATAAAAGTCATGATCAAAATTACTGAATTTAACAACTCCAAAATATGGTATATCATTATTATTAATATTTTAATACCAACCCCAATACTACATACATACTTCAGTTTCATTTATCTTACAATTACTATTTTTACGTGATAAATTCAAATTCATGGGAAATTAAAACGGTAGTGTCGTTAGATCGAAAATATGGTTAAGATCTTGTTAACTAAGATCATTTTCATCGTATTTAGACTATTTAATTAGTTTATATACCAAACTATTTTAGTATTTATTATTAATGTCATATATCAATATTTTAATTCCATTCTTATATGTTAATTCGCCTAATATTATTTTTTTAGAATACATAAGTTATTATCCTACAAATATGTTACCTTTATATGTTATCTTAACAGGAACTGTACATGTATCATCACTATCTTCATATCTATTTAATAATTTAATAATATATTATAAGTGTTGTTACAGTAATAATAACTAATAATGTTCTTTTACAATGATTTTATGCTTATAAACGCATAAAATTATCAAAATTCGAGATGTTTTTATTAATTTTTTCTTTTACTGTTTTCTTTTTGCGTTATTTGCCATTAACCCAAATATCTTAAATTAGTTCGCCAGATTCTTTGGTTAAAGTACCCTTACCTTGAATTTTTCCATTTGTAAAATTACCTTCATATTTTTAACCAGTATTCCATTTATATACACCGAATCCAGATGGTTTGCCGTTTAAAAAATTTCCATTATAAATATCACCATTTGAAAATTTATATTCTGCAGTACCAGATTAACTAGGATCAAATTTGAACTTAATATGAATATTATCTTTCCATTTTATTTCGCCTTCTCCGAAATACTTATCATTTACGTTAATTTTTACCTCATTAGCATTAACATTACTAATTACTCCGTTTTTCAAAGTAGTCTTAATTTATTGTATTTGCATGATTTATTGAAGTGAATTGATTCCTAAAAAATATGTAAATTAATAAAATATTCTATACTATTAATATATAATTTTAGTGTAATCTATTACATTATAATTTAACCTACAAAGTTCAATATGCAAACAAATTTCATAATTTTCCTTATTCTTTCCTTTTATTAATAAATATCAATTATAATAATTTTTGAAAATTCTAGCTTATAATGAATATATAGCTTATATTATATAGCTTATAATGAAATTGGATAGATAGCATTTAACTGAAACAAGCGATTCACTCAATTCATCCATCCAGATAAATTAGAACGAAATCCTACTTTCACTCACACCTGCCATACAGGAGGAGATTCAAATGGAATTAAGAATGCCCAACAAAACAACAGTAACAAAAATCATCGCCCAACAACAAAACGTACAAATTGCTTTCTAAAGAAAAGCGACCCCAGAAAATCGCAAACAAGATAGTTAATTTATGACACTATTCCCAAGTTTAAACCTTGAACAAATACCCTACTCAACCAAAGGCTGTTATCAACAAAAAGATCTCCAAAACAAACTCCATTGCCCGAAAAAGCTAACGGAGATTCTGTGAGGAGGTTTGACATGTGATAACGCCACGCGTGATATTTGGTTAGAGAAGAATGCTGTTGTTTTCTTATTGATCATCGTTTAGAAAGGAAAGGAAATGTGATCATCAGAAAAAAGGGTGACCAGTATAGACATAATTTACGGTGTGATGTCTTCTTTTGATTGGATAGATTAGACATGTGTACTGAATAAACATGTTGGCAATAAAATGAATTCTCAAATAAATTTCACTCCCTCAAAAACTGGTCGTTCAGTTTCTGGAACTCTTCAACTAAAAATTCGGCTCCGTTTTCGATTCTCTGAACCCGCTCGAATATTTCTCTCGAGATTTGAATTTAAGTTCTTACTGTGGATTCGGCGTGCTAAATTTGCATAGTATTTAAAGCGGATTTTGCGCTGTTCAGATCTTCTGTTACTTATTGCAAGGAATTTTGAGCTGAATCGATTATTTACTACTTTTGATTATTTAATTAGTCAGATTTGATTAGTTACTGCTCCAATTGTGCGACATGGACCTCATTGTGCTAAAGTTATTGCACTAAAGACGTATTCCGCACCTACTATTCTGAATTGATTTATTACAATCCCTAGCAGCGCTACTCGAGCTGCGTAAGCTGGTTTTGCAATGTTAAAGTTTACTTCTATTACTCTGCGTGCTACTGCTTTAATAAAGAATTTTAAAGCAATGCCTCCTTAGCCTTGATCGCAAGAGAAGCGAGCTGCTCGGCCAACTCATTCGTACTTTTCGACTTTATGCTCACAGATTGATAATATGTTTCTAATTACAATTTTAAAGACGAATTTTCGCTTTCAACTTACTGTAATTGCTGTTATAAAGTATCACGCTCCTAAAATGATAAAGGAGTTGCAGACTGCATAACTTTTATCTGCATTGATAATTTTTAGCTTTCATCCTGGTACATAGCAGACTTTTCATACAATTCACGGTGAATTTGCGTTAATTGAGATAAATCTTCGCTCACTTTGTCAAATTTAGATTAAAACTGTGATAGTTATACTAGAATAGACTCAACTTACACAAGAATTTGTTATAAGTCCGAATTTTCGGGAATTTTCAGGATTTTATTAATATTTTTGATTTATTGTTAAGTTTAAGTGTTTTCCATCTTCAGATTGTCAATTGTTGATTGCTTATTATGAAGCTTTATCAAGCTGGTCTGGAATTCTGTATTAAGTTAATTGAGTAATATTTATTTGTCATCAATTTTGTCAAATCCTAAATCAGAACTTGATTCCAGCTACTAATCTGCAAATGGCTCAATGCACAAAGACTACGATGTTAATATTTTTGTTGGTCTTATTACATTAGACATTCGTGCTGTTGTTTTTTATTTTGGTGATGGTAGGCTTAGTGGAGCCATCGAAGGAAGCTTTCTCGCGCTTTGTTGATTCATATTGAAAGTGGTTTTTTAAAGCTATAAATATAATATTTACTATTATTGAAATAACAAGCAAGTATATATTCCGTTTCACAAAATGTCTATAGTATTGGGAATTTCGTGTGGTCTCATGGCAGCTATGACATTATCTTCTGCGATAGCTGGTACATTGGCGTATTAAGTTAGTCCTAGTGATTCGATTGACTGTGACAGTTATTGTTAGCATGTGTTAAAAACGGGTTATGCTCCTTTTTAGATACAGCTGAGTTAGTCTAATTTTATTGATTTTGATTTGAGTAAGCTCTCTTTCAAGGACGGTGCGAAGCTGACTCGTTTTTTGATGAACTCTAGCTCGTCTGATGTGTAGTGTGTGTAAACCACGTCTTCCATATCCGGCGAAGTCGGTAAGCAGATGTAAATGTATTTCACCGAAATAAAATAAAATCAGAACTACACCATATCTAATGCTGCAGATATCGCCGTTAACTCCACAGCCTGCCCTGACCCGTGCACCTTCACCCCGCCGGCTTAGATCTCGTTCACGTTCACATCCAACTCTGCCTCTTTCTAGTTTTGCAAAACGACGCCCGTTTAACACAAAGCGTACGACACGCTCGTTTTATAATCGAATGAACCAATAATTGAAATCGATTTGAATTTGTTCTCCGTTTACTCTCCAAAGTGGGCGAATAATTTAATGATCTCCGGGTTCACTTTTGGGAGCTTGGCTCTTTTAATTAGTTGCTGTTGTTCAAATCAGTACCGCAAAGACAGCAAGAACCATAGGAGGGATGGGTGCGAAAGGTGCGTGTAAGAGTTCAGATCAGTCTGCGAGTGAAATATTGATATATAAATATTTTCGTTGATAGAGATAATCATTTATAATGTTGTTAAATTAATACTATTTTAGTTAATAATAAATAACTTTAAATATTAATCGATAATATATTCAAGTGAATGAACCAACAATTGAAATTGATTTGAACGCGTTTTCAGTTTACATGAAATATTCTCGTTGATGGACAGAAATAATTTGGCTTATCACACTAACTACTACACTAATTATATATTTCATCGATGATATACCCTATTCTTCACTTTTAGTGTGCTAACCAATTACTATAGTTGCGTGAATAAAATGACTTACTTAACTGTAACCTTATCATCAGTACTAAGGCTCAATTCAATCATTCCATCTTCATCTCATAAATCATGACAATCCACAAATCCAAATATATACATAACGTTACCTCAAAACTAATCTCAACATCATACCTCATCTTCTAGGATTGTCACTCTGAATAGCCTCCTCAGACAACCTAAGTTAGTTCGGCACTTGAACTAACATTGTTGACCTCGAAAGTTATCTTTGTAACTATCTTTGGGATGGCTGGTATGAATCTTGGGACTAGCGTATCAGCGGCAACGCGTAGTGCTTCTAAGTTTAGAGCAGGGAACAATGTCGATAGTTGCGTGAATATATATTTGATAATTTTTTCTAAATAGTTCAGAAAATGTATTCATTTCCTCATTACGGTTAAATAATGACTACCTATGAAGTTTCACCCAGTAAATATCTCAAATCCTCGTCATTTTGTTACTGTTGGATTTTAAATAATTTTTGTTCTTACTAAAAGATATTGGGTATTTCGCAGAACCGGTTATCTTAACATGTGAGTTATGATGCTACGTTTTTCCAGACCCACCTAGCATTTTGTAATACATTGAACAAAATGAGCTATCTTCAAGCCGAAATTATATTTTGAGAGCATTATCCGAAGTCGTATGCATTTACCACATAGAGCGCCATGCACAATTTTATTCCGAGCTGCAATCAGACAGCAAACGCAGATTCCAGATTCGTGTTTGCAATTGAAGTGGACGTCGCGTTTGCACTGCAGAAGAAAGGTCAACGCCCACTCCAGCAAAAGCAAATGGCTTTAACTTGCGTGTTTAGTCCGAATTCGCGAATAAATTTCTGAGATGCACCCATTAATGTATCTGTGTTGCAGCATTAACTCAAATGAAATAAGGAAAATCACTTCACGTTCTCTACAGTCTACTTCATCGCGTTGGCAACATAGGCCACGTTCTTCTCGGTCAGGCCGCACATGCTCATCCTGCCGCCCTGGACCAGGAGGTAGACGGAGAACTTGACCTTGATGTACTCGACCTGGGCCGGCGTGAGGCCCGTGAAGGTGAACATGCCGATGCAGGTCTTGATGGGCGTCCAGTCTCCGGGCGTGCCGATGCGCACCAGCTCGTCGTAGAGCATCTGGCGCATCTTCTTGATCCTGGAGCTCATGGTCTTCACGTCCTCGAAGTACTGCTTCTTCAGCTCCGGGTCCTGGCCGATGGTCTGGATGATGTAGGCGCCGTGGACCGGGCTCATGGACCAGGTCTTGCGGATGATCGTGCACATGACGCCCTGGAGGTTGGCCGAGAGCTGGCTGTTGTGCTTGTCGCTGTGGACGATGTGGCAGGCCCCCACGCGCTCTCCGTAGAGCCCGAAGTTCTTCGCGAAGGACTGGGCCACCACCATCTCGACGCCCTCCTCGGCGAACATGCGGACCGAGTAGCCGTCTTCCTCGAACGAGCCGGTCGCGAAGCCCTGGTAGGCCAGGTCGAAGAAGGCGACGTGCTTCTTGGCCTTGAAGATGTCCTTCACCTCCACCCACTGCTGCTTCGTGAGGTCGATGCCGGTCGGGTTGTGGGCGCAGGCGTGGAGCAGGAAGACAGAGCCGTCTCTCGCGTTGACGAAGTCGCGCTTCATGCCCTCGAAGTCGATGGCCAGCTTGCCGTCTTCGTACAAGTAGGTGTACTCGAAGTACGGGGTCTTTCTATAGACTTTTTCATAAAGAACAAAATGTGTGGGCCAGGTAATTCCTGGGAAGTAGAAGTCATGGCCCTCGTAGTTCTCGTTCAAGAAGCAGAGACCGACGTGGAGAGAACCACCGCCTGAAAGGGATTGACAGGTGGCGACTCTGTTTTCCTTCAAAGCAATGTGGTCGTCGCCTAACATGAGTTCTTAGCATGTTTTCAGGAAAAGCGGATAACCAGCCTGTGGTGGGTATTCTTTGCTGTATTTGGCGAGGTCAGAGGAAATAATCTCTTCAGCTTTCCTAACACTAGGCAAAATCCATGGTTTGCCGTTTTCGTCTTTGTACGCTCCTACTCCGAGAGCGACTTTGTTTGGATTGGTGTCTTGGTTGTACAGAGCGTTTATGTAGAGTATCGGATCTGGAATTGGCTTGGGGACATGGGAAAATTAAGACATTGATTGGTGTGAAAACATAGAATTGATATATGAGATAATGTGATCGATATATTGTATTTTACATAACTTGTGGATTATATCGGGGGTAATATGATATGATGTACAATCAGCTTAATTAATATTCTGTCTACACACTATTAATATGGAATATAATGATAAAACACTTCATTACATATTTAATACAGTGGGACAGTCCTGTGGGACATTTTAAGAATGAAAACAATAAATATTAATTAAAAAATCAGTTTTGTAATGTATTCTGGTCATTCAACTATAATAAATTTTATATCTCGATCTCAAGTATTTTTTGACTGATAGGATACAAACAAATTTAAATGAAAAAATCAAAAGAATTAAAAGAGATTATCAAATTTTAGTGACTGAGTAAGTGAGAGGTGCGTCCGTTTGTGAGTGAAATATTGTTAAATATACACATATAATTGAATATATAGATGAACGATTAAGCTACGTTAGAGCTGAAGTGGCATTGCTGGAATACCAGCTTTGTTTTGTGTGATCGATGATGGTTCATACGGTTGCGCTTCTCGTTCCTCGCCGCATCCAACTCGCTGAGATACAGCTCGGCCAAATCGGTTGCGGAAGGCAAAATCCCCCGGTTCAAAGTGCTGAGCCGCCATCAACTAGCCTTCAGGATAGGAAAGCGGCAACCGCTCCATTGCTTCCTTAGAAACGCAGATGGTACGACGCAGGTGGATTCCGGTATAGATCGGCTTGCACGAAGCAGCCGCGTTAAGCCTGGATGCGTGTACCCGAGTCGTTGGTTGCCTTGGCTGCGGAGGTGCGCCTAACGTACATAGGTGTGTCTAAAACTAATGATCGTTCGCGTGAACTTACAGTTCCTGTACAGAAGACCGAACTAGTATAAACATTATTAACACTATTATTTTGTAACGAATAGATTCATGATCATTTTTAATAATTTGTTCTTACTAAAAGATATTGGGTATTTCGCAGAACCGGTTATCTTAACATGTGAGTTATGATGCTACGTTTTTCCAGACCCACCTAGCATTTTGTAATACATTGAACAAAATGAGCTATCTTCAAGCCGAAATTATATTCTGAGAGCATTATCCGAAGTCGTATGCATTTACCACATAGAGCGCTATGCACAATTTTATTCCGAGCTGCAATCAGGTAGCAAACGCAGATTCCAGATTCGTGTTTGCAATTGAAGTGGACGTCGCGTTTGCACTACAGAAGAAAGGTCAACACCCACTCCAGCAAAAGCAAATGGCTTTAACTTGCGTGTTTAGTCCGAATTCACGAATAAATTTCTGAGATGCACCCATTCATGTATCTGTGTTGCAGCATTAACTCAAATGAAATAAGGAAAATCACTTCACGTTCTCTACAGTCTACTTCATCGCGTTAGCAACATAGGCCACGTTCTTCTCGGTCAGGCCGCACATGCTCATCCTGCCGCCCTGGACCAGGAGGTATACGGAGAACTTGACCTTGATGTACTCGACCTGGGCCGGCGTGAGGCCCGTGAAGGTGAACATGCCGATGCAGGTCTTGATGGGCGTCCAGTCTCCGGGCGTGCCGATGCGCACCAGCTCTTCGTAGAGCATCTGGCGCATCTTCTTGATCCTGGAGCTCATGGTCTTCACGTCCTCGAAGTACTGCTTCTTCAGCTCCGGGTCCTGGCCGATGGTCTGGATGATGTAGGCGCCGTGGACCGGGCTCATGGACCAGGTCTTGCGGATGATCGTGCACATGACGCCCTGGAGGTTGGCCGAGAGCTGGCCGTTGTGCTTGTCGCTGTGGACGATGTGGCAGGCCCCCACGCGCTCTCCGTAGAGCCCGAAGTTCTTCGCGAAGGACTGGGCCACCACCATCTCGACGCCCTCCTCGGCGAACATGCGGACCGAGTAGCCGTCTTCCTCGAACGAGCCGGTCGCGAAGCCCTGGTAGGCCAGGTCGAAGAAGGCGACGTGCTTCTTGGCCTTGAAGATGTCCTTCACCTCCACCCACTGCTGCTTCGTGAGGTCGATGCCTGTCGGGTTGTGGGCGCAGGCGTGGAGCAGGAAGACAGAGCCGTCTCTCGCGTTGACGAAGTCGCGCTTCATGCCCTCGAAGTCGATGGCCAGCTTGCCGTCTTCGTACAAGTAGGTGTACTCGAAGTACGGGGTCTTTCTATAGACTTTTTCATAAAGAACAAAATGTGTGGGCCAGGTAATTCCTGGGAAGTAGAAGTCATGGCCCTCGTAGTTCTCGTTCAAGAAGCAGAGACCGACGTGGAGAGAACCACCGCCTGAAAGGGATTGACAGGTGGCGACTCTGTTTTCCTTCAAAGCAATGTGGTCGTCGCCTAACATGAGTTCTTAGCATGTTTTCAGGAAAAGCGGATAACCAGCCTGTGGTGGGTATTCTTTGCTGTATTTGGCGAGGTCAGAGGAAATAATCTCTTCAGCTTTCCTTACACTAGGCAAAATCCATGGTTTGCCGTTTTCGTCTTTGTACGCTCCTACTCCGAGAGCGACTTTGTTTGGATTGGTGTCTTGGTTGTACAGAGCGTTTATGTAGAGTATCGGATCTGGAATTGGCTTGGGGACATGGGAAAATTAAGACATTGATTGGTGTGAAAACATTGCATGAGAAATTAGGCTATTAACATTTATGAGAATAAATGACATATCTTCAACAATTTTTGTGAATTCAATCTTTTGAGTAAAATTTGATACACTACATGACATTACAGGAGTCATCTTGCTAATATAGCGTAAAACTTCAATTCTTATATGTATATTTTATAATATTAAGTAAGTTATTTAAGACAACTTTTGTGTATGTTTAATAATATTGAGCAGTTATTAGAATTGTTAATTATTTCAGTGTCATAACATTTTAGAAGATTGAATAATATATTTTTCAAATCATTAGTATTTGGAGTATATTGACATGAATCTGCGTTTAAATGGCTAACTAGTCTGTTTGTGTGTGAATTTAAATATAAATATATTACTCAGTTCTATCTCAATAGAACACATCTGAAAACACTAGCTGTTTTTATAACATTATACGATACAAAACGAGTATAACATTATGTTTTTATTCTTGCCGTTATGTAAGTTGTCATTCTTATGTTTCCTTGTGTTTCCTTTTTTGATCGTATCTGATCAAGTGTGGATTTGTGGATTGTTATGATTTATGAGATGAAGATTGAATGACAAAATTGAGCCTAAGTATTAAATACAGTTAAGTTATTCAAGTCATTTTATTCAGTCATTTTAGTAAATACAGTCATTTTATTCAATGTATAACATATTATAAAAAATTATAAGAATCTCAGTCAGCCTTTTTGTCGTATCAATTAGAATTTGAAATTGTTGTTGGTTCCAATTCATTCGGTCCCTTGAACCAATAAATCGCATTTTTTGAAAACGGTTTCGGCGAATTCAGCGAGAACCGCGTTTTTGCTCATTTTGGCGATTTTCTGCCACTTCGTGAGTTTCTTCTGCCCGATTAGGAATTCGTACCTCAGTATGTATTGTTTAAGTTTGCTTCCCGCTCCGATGATGCTGTAAATGCAGTTTTTGAACGGGTTAATATCAGTGTGCACCGGATTCACAGTAACGTACAGCTCAGTATTTGGAGTGGAAACAAAGTGCAGCTTTTCCGCGAAGTGAATTTTCTTTTCCACTTCATTCTCAAAAAGCATCAAAGTGGTTAACTACTAATTTTTGAGAAACAGTAATTAATTAGTGTCCGAGATTTTATTGTGGGCTAACTGTAAACACTCCAGTTGCAAATAGTCCACGAACTCAATTTTCTCAACCAGGTTCTTGTTCAGAACGAGAGTTTACAGTTTTCTAAGATTACTAAAAGATGATACGTCCACAATCTTGTTCTAACTCAGATCCAAGTAGGTCAGCTCTTTCAACTTTGAGATACAACTTACGTCTCTTATGCTGTTCTCGCGCAGGAACAGCTTTTACAGCATCGGGAACTGAGAAACGAACGAAACGTCCTGAATACCACATCCCATCACACACAGGCACACTATATTCGGATAGTACCCGTTAAAAGCGTACTTGCACTTCTACAGCCACACACTGGTTAAAGTTTGCTGAGCGGGACCAGAAAATGTGATCTGGCCCGTTTCCAAACTCAGACTCTGTAAATTCTGCAAATGCCTCAACTAATTCAATTATATTTGCAATTTGAACAATGCTAAACTCATACAGGACTCGGGCACGTTCAGAGCTGATACACGAGCCAACCGGTTGTTCGCTGGACGCACAATGTACGAATCCTATTAGAGAGTCTGAACTTGATAACTCTCCACACATACCTGCTAATTCACACACAGGACATTTTAATTCTAACAAAGCATTTGGAGTGAATAAGTTGTAAATGTACACATACACGTAATTTACGCATTCGTATTTTTAAATACATGTACAGCAGTTCCAGAATTTCTTCGCCTATGTCCGGAAATTCTTAGCGTATCTGCTGTTCTAAAAATAGCTGTCCAATAATTGTTAGACCTTGTCCAGAAAATATATCGCTTGTCCAGATGAGTTATCCCTGGTCCGGATATTCTGACACCTGGTCCAGTAATTCTTAGCAGATATGGTCTTTTTGAGATATTTTGAGATTTTTGTCCATTAATGCTTATTTTTTGTCCAGTAATTCTTAGCTTTTAGCGACAAATATTCACTTCTGATGCCCATGTGATAACTAAGCATTTGAAAGTGGAACACCATTTCAAAATCTAAAATACTATTCAGCAGGTAAAACGTATTTTCAGTTTTTATATTCTTCACTCCTGCTTTAAACGAATAATAAAGTTTGATTAATTCCAAAAAATATTGCTGCTACTCAGTCTATTTAAATTTTACAATACACAAAATGGAAAATGGAAATAATTGTTGTTTAATTCACCTATTATAATTGAAAATGTGATAAAATGTGTATGTGTTTATTTCGCTCCAATCTGGAACATGAATAGTGAAATTTTTATAAATTGACTTTTTATGTAAGAGCTAATAAGCATCTTCTAACTGTATAATAAAAATTGTGTTAATTGTTGAATGAGTCTATTTTCAACAGTATTTCATAAAGTGGTGTTGTGAGGTTTGTTATTATTATGGCTAAGAAATTTCGGACTAAAGCTAAGCATTATTGGACAAAAATCTCAATCTATTGAAAAATCTCAGCATATCTTTAAAATTCTAATCATTTCTGGACAAAGCTTCTATTTCGGGACTAAGTCTAAAAATATCTGGACGAGGGATAAGAATACGGGACAAGAGATAAGAATTTCTGGACAAACCTCACTAATAGCTAAGAATTTCCGGACACAGGCGAAACAATTCTGGAACTGCTGTATTTATAATTATTTATATTTTTGTGAATTCATGAGCAAGTAAAAACAAAACTGAGAGTTGTTTCATCACTATAATGCTTCACGATCTCTTTCGTTCTTTATGTACAGTAATCAAAGTATTCCTTATTATTATTTAAAGAAATTCAAAAATTCAAAAATTCTACCTATTATCAGTTCGTCTCCAATACTTTACCATGTCATGACTTGAACTATTGTCGTTTGAACTATTTTGCGCTTTTCCAGACCCACCTAGCATTTTGTAATACATTGAACAAAATGAGCTATCTTCAAGCCGAAATTATATTCTGAGTGCATTATCCGAAGTCGTATGCATTTACCACTTAGAGCGCTATGCACAATTTTATTCCGAGCTGCAATCAGACAGCAAACGCAGATTCCAGATTCGTGTTTGCAATTGAAGTGGACGTCGCGTTTGCACTGCAGAAGAAAGGTCAACGCCCACTCCAGCAAAAGCAAATGGCTTTAACTTGCGTGTTTAGTCCGAATTCGCGAATAAATTTCTGAGATGCACCCATTAATGTATCTGTGTTGCAGCATTAACTCAAATGAAATAAGGAAAATCACTTCACGTTCTCTACAGTCTACTTCATCGCGTTGGCAACATAGGCCACGTTCTTCTCGGTCAGGCCGCACATGCTCATCCTGCCGCCCTGGACCAGGAGGTAGACGGAGAACTTGACCTTGATGTACTCGACCTGGGCCGGCGTGAGGCCCGTGAAGGTGAACATGCCGATGCAGGTCTTGATGGGCGTCCAGTCTCCGGGCGTGCCGATGCGCACCAGCTCGTCGTAGAGCATCTGGCGCATCTTCTTGATCCTGGAGCTCATGGTCTTCACGTCCTCGAAGTACTGCTTCTTCAGCTCCGGGTCCTGGCCGATGGTCTGGATGATGTAGGCGCCGTGGACCGGGCTCATGGACCAGGTCTTGCGGATGATCGTGCACATGACGCCCTGGAGGTTGGCCGAGAGCTGGCCGTTGTGCTTGTCGCTGTGGACGATGTGGCAGGCCCCCACGCGCTCTCCGTAGAGCCCGAAGTTCTTCGCGAAGGACTGGGCCACCACCATCTCGACGCCCTCCTCGGCGAACATGCGGACCGAGTAGCCGTCTTCCTCGAACGAGCCGGTCGCGAAGCCCTGGTAGGCCAGGTCGAAGAAGGCGACGTGCTTCTTGGCCTTGAAGATGTCCTTCACCTCCACCCACTGCTGCTTCGTGAGGTCGATGCCTGTCGGGTTGTGGGCGCAGGCGTGGAGCAGGAAGACAGAGCCGTCTCTCGCGTTGACGAAGTCGCGCTTCATGCCCTCGAAGTCGATGGCCAGCTTGCCGTCTTCGTACAAGTAGGTGTACTCACAAAAAGGTATATCTTTGTAAACTTTTTCATGAATAAGGTGGTGATTAGCCCATGTTATAGATGGATAATAAAAATCGTGTTCCGAATAATTTTCTTTGAAGAAGCAGAGACCTACATGAAGAGAACCACTTCCTGAAAGAGACTAACATGTTGCTATTCTATTTTCTTTGATTGCAATATGTTCTTCTCCAAATAGTAATTCTTAACATGTTTTCAGGAAAAGCGGAAACCCAGCTTGTGGTGGGTATTCTTTACTGTACTTGGCAAGGTCGGAAGAAATAATCTCTTCGGCTTTTCTAACGCTAGGCAAAATCCATGGTTTGCCGTTTTCGTCTTTGTACGCACCTACTCCTAGGTTGACTTTGTTTGGATTATTATCTTATGCAAATAAAACACATGAATGCATAACAGGATCCTTTGCAGGTTAAGGAACATGACTGAATTTTGACATATAAAGTAAAGTGGAAAATATTATTATAGCGTATGATGTAATAATAGCAAACAGAGTATAATAAAAAATATCAGAAACACAATCTTTTTGAAATGTACATATTTAGATTGATTTAAGTTTAAAATTATAAATAATTAGAGTTGCTATGTCCAATATATATATATATATATATATATTTAATAAGTTCAGTTACAAGTAATAGTGTATATTATCGTATCAAAGATATGTATGTGGTATGTAGATTATCAGTTCATAAATATTACCTAGTAGTATTGGTGTAACGTTAAAATCACTATATAATGTGATAAACTACTTATCAATCAAAGTCAAAACATAAACACTTGACTTTCCTATAATTTAAATTACTTGTAGTTGTATTACTTGTTAAGTTAATGATATTATTAAGTTAAATATATTGATATCCTGTATATTACACAACTGAATCTCGTTTTGTAAAATTAATCGTTAATAATATTCTACTTCTCTTTATTCTTTTTGGGTGAATATGTTCCTTGAAGTCAATTAGCTTATATATAGTTAAGATCGCCACTGTTCGTTATTATTACAGCAGAAATTCACTTGTTAGGGATGTTATCTATTTTCATCAAAGAAAAAGTGAATAAATATATAATCAAAAACTAGAATAGCTCCAAGACTTAGTCTATTTCATATACTACATTACCTCGAATGCAGACCCCTATTCACTTACAGACCCCAAAAGTGCTCAGTTACAGACCCCATCATTATTTATGAATAAAAGGGTCTATAAGTGAACTTTATTTGGTGTCTGTAACTGAAATGATTTGATATTTAATTGATTAAATATTATTGTATTCTAACGTGTTTTAAGACTAATATATACTAATATAAACGAGGAAACTACTGCAGACTCTCGAAGATAGCCACTACCCCGAATCTCGGTTAAAGAACTAACTTTGGTCCCATAGACTCTCAGTTAAAGACTCAACGAAGTATCGGGCACTATAACCGATTCCAAAGGATACTTATAACCGAACTAAAAAGTGTTTTTAAGCGAGATTTGAAAATAAATTTATAATTTTAAATTTCTGATATATAAGATAATAGAAGGTTTTCACTCCTTTACTTTCAATAATTATGGATTTAGAAATAAGCTAGGAAATAAGCCAAGAAAAGTACCCTATCGACTATGATGAAAATATGTTTGTAACAATGATGTACACTGGTCCGGCTGATGACGAAGATGCTTAAATTCGTTAAGAAAATGAATCCCCTGTTGTCTAACCTTTTATTGAACCTGAATAAGAGGTTATCGATGTATCATCCGACGAGGAAGAAGAAAGAGCGGTCGGTGTTATTAGAAATAGTTTTACTGTTTCATAAAGACAGGAAGTAATTAAATATTACAAGGATCTGTTAAGCACCAGCAGGTGCCAAGCTGTCAAATTAACACGAGAGTATTTCGCAACGTGGAATATTAAGGCTCACAACATCAAAACTTTTATGCGAAAAAAGAATCAGGAAAAGATTTAAGAAGCTGAAAACTTAACAGCTAAAAAGATTAAAAAAAGAAAAAGTTATTTTCCAATAATTGAAGCAGGGCTTAAAGAATTTGTAGATTCATCTGTCTGTATTACAATACCTGATTTGAAAATATAGGCTTAATTAATCAGAGAAAGATTGGGTCCAGACAACAAAGAATTTTCATTCAAAGGATCTGATTGCTACTTCAACAAATTCTTGTCCAGAAATAGACTATCGCTTTAAGTTCCTCATGCAACTATAATTCCTATAGAACCAGATCTTTTGGCTCGGATCTCATAAAAAAGATTATTACTAAAAGAAAGCTCTTGATGTAACATAAATAAATTATGAAACCGAACAATTTATTGGTTTAGTATTGGAAAGATGCCATGTTGTTTACGTACCAAAATGTACAACTAGCGTGAATCAAGTTCTAGATGTTTCAGTAAACTTTCCATTTAAATGCTATCTAAAGTAAATACATCACAAATGGATAACCTAAGAAACAAAACGAGTCGACTTGGTAAATGAGGCCAGAAAAGCGTTGAACTAATAACCAATTAAAGTGAGAATACCCTCACGATAGCTATGTCACTAATAGGTAATGCTAGCCCTTGCATAGATTTCCTAGAAAACAATAATACACGGCTTTGAAAAAACTCGATTATTATGTTCAATCACACCTTACGTCCCCAAGAATCTGTTTATTGCCATGGATGCTATTAATGAGACTGGATTCCTTAACTAAACTGAAGAACACTAAAATCTTTGGGAAAACTTCGATATACCAGAGGAGGTGTTAGTTAATATACTTTTCCCTCCAGAAGACGATGGTGAAGCTTATGAATGATGCAATCAGTGTTCATGTGAGGTGGAAATTTATTTGTTCAATATTGCTAAATTGTTATTTATTTTGTTGATAATATTTAAATGTAAAATAAGTGAGATTCTTTAGTAATCTCAAAATATCAAAACTGAAATCAGTTAAAGACACCAGCGCGGAGGCTATAGGTGAGAGTAGTCTATTAACGAGATTCGGGGTTGTGGCTATCTTCGAGAGTCTGCAGTAAATAATCTTTAATACATCGTACTATTTAAGTCATTATGTACATTAAATTCAAAAATATGTTGATATTTGAAAAATATTTTAGAAAAGGGGTCTGTAACTGAAATAGAAACCAAAATCTGACATAAAATATGAGCCATAAACAGCCAGATTTACTCTCACTTATAGACCCCTTGATATTTTTTGGGAAATCAGCAGGGGGTATGTAAGTGAATAGGGGTGGGGACCATATCATCGTCATCATATGGTTATTCTGTTTAATTATATTCAATTGTTCAGAACCATCTCCCTTATAAATGAGTTAATATTAATTTTTAAATTTAAATGCAAAATTATGGCAAAATACTGTTTTCACTCCTTTGCGAGAATTTAAAACCCAGGGACGTTCGAAATTTCCGTTTCCTTTTCGAACTGAATCGTAATCTTGTTCTACTGCGAATTTATATCCCGAATTGCTCCGAACTGCTCAAATAGCTTTAATATATCGTGTAAATGCATCGAACTCGAGCTGAGTAGTATAAATCTGGTGTAGCGCGGATTCGATTTGGAGGCAGCAGAAGTAAAAGTAAATTGATTATTTGTATTTTGGACTCTGGATTTGACTGGAAGAGTCTGGATTGGAGTGGAAGCTGATTGTAAAAGGAAACGGCGAATATCGTCTGGAAGGCGCTCAAAGGCGGATTGAGAAGGAACTGGTTATCTATTGAAACGCTTCATTGGAGCGGAAATATGTTGAATAAGTCACAATTTATTGTTTATGTTAAATTAACACTTCACAAAATAATAATCTATCACAATATAAAATATTAAAAACAAATAAAATAATTTGAATTTTATACTTCACTCAGCACCCTTTAGCCACACTTGGAGTAGATAAATTCTCACAATTCGCAACTAAACTGCCATTGAAGTAATTTTCTCCAGAAGAAGTGAAATTTGTGATATTAAAAGTTGCTTCAGATCCAATGTAACCCACTACCAATCCAGAACTATTAGGCGCATTGACTCTGACTTGTTAGACTTTTGAATCAGTAACTGTTACTTTTGACCTAGTATAGCTGAATACGGCTGAGGCAAATCCGTAAATGCAAGTAAAGTTACTTTATTTGAATACGCTATTTTTGATTAGAACCGGACCTAAATCAGAATAGCTAAAGAGGCCGCCAGCCCCCTAATTGGAATTTATTGTACTAAATTAACTACTGAGATTATTTATGTCAAGTGATTTAGAAACTATCCAACCACCCATAACGGCATTCCAGTTGCCTCCACTACAAGAGGTCAGGTTAGCACTAACAATCAAACTGTCGAATTTTGTTAGTATATTGAGAACTGTTGCGTTTCCAATTAAGCCAGTATGAGTAAGATTGCTACCGATCTCAAAATAAATATTTGATTTTAAAATCGATAGTGTGCCTTCGAAACAACCGATTACTCCGAAGCCTTTGAATTGTGTAATGCCATCACCAAGCATGGAGCCTTAGAAGCAAAGTTGCTGGATAGTTACGTCGTTACCAGAACCATTCGCGATACCAATGAGAAATCCAGAACCGAACAGGTATTTGGCTGAACAGCTCTGGTTGCTGTTGTACACTAGCTGTGTTATTATAAGATTGGTGGAATTTATATAAGTGACAACACCCCCGAAGTAGAAGGCGTTTTACAAAAA
This sequence comes from Hexamita inflata, assembly GCA_963988835.1. NCBI lineage: Eukaryota > Fornicata > Diplomonadida > Hexamitidae > Hexamita > Hexamita inflata. Next base: position 15,682 of record CAXDID010000639.1, on the reverse strand, counting down.
TGGAGTTGTAGCAGTAAATAAATTTTGTTTTTAAGATGCATTTCCAAGAACAAGCAGTATTCCTTTGAGTTCAACCTGGCTTCGATTCACGACACAGAACAGGTACGAGGACTGGTTTCCGAAAGCGATCGAACTCGGGTTCAGATTCACGTTCTCGATCGTAACATCGCCGTCGTTGCACAGCAGAGTCACCAGGCCCATCTGGCCGGAAGTGGTTTCGTACGTCCCGAGGACCTGGTAGTTTGCGATGGTCAAGGTTCCGCTCACGCTTCCGATGAGAGCTACGTTGCTGGAAGCTGACTTGAAGCTGACGTTTATCAGCAAGTTCGAGATGGCGCTGTTCGAAGACGAAGCCGCCAGGATGTTCAGCTGAGAGCCGGTCCCGGTCATATCTCCGCTCTTGCCGACGATCTTCATTTCGACGATGGTGATCGTGTCGCTGTTGGACAGAATGGACCCGGATTTCACAGCCTGGCCGGCTATCTGGATCTTGATGTTCGTGAAGGACTTCTGGACGGTAAAGAGCGGAGAGACAGAGGACGAGTACACGCTTTGGACGTCGATGAAGGCGTCTTGGAGCACGGTGGACGAGAAGCCTGTGATGGAAGAAACTGTGTGCGTGACGGCCGCGATGTCGAAGCGGTTCACGTAGACGGGCAGGCTGCAGACGACCACCCTGTCGGCGATCTGGTAGGTGTCGTTGGTGGAGATGTTAATGGCGGAGTCGCACGGCTTCTTCTTCTTCAGCTCGTTGATCTGGTCCTGCAGCAGCGCTATGGCCTGGAGCATCTGGCCGTTGATGAGGGTCGCGTTGTCCTCGAGCCTCTTGTTCAGGGCGGACACGTTGCCGTTCAGGATGGAGGCGACGAGCTGGCCGTTGTCGGAGATGGCCTTCTCGAGGGCGGTCGCGTTGCTCTGGATGCTGGCGTCGAGGTCGGAGTTGACTTTCGCCTGGTCTTGGACTGCTTTTTCCATGCCGGCCTTGACTGCGCTGAGATCCGCGTCCAGGGTGTTGCTCTTCAGGAGCTGGAGTTCGTCGATTATCTTTACACAGGCCGATCCATTAAGTACGAATCCCTTTTGGCACTCGCACTATCCATTGATTAATTCGAAGGGAGAACTGCAGACGAACTGTCCACCTTCCAGCTGGCTGTTAAGAATCTTGGCGCCGCAGAGCCCATACACGACAGAATCCGCCCCGCAGATGGAGCAGTCGGCTTGGGCGGCGCCGGTCTGGTCGATGGCCACGCTGAGCTGTCCGAGTGCGTTCGGGCTGTTCACGCAGACGAAGAAGGCGTCCAGCTTCAGGGAGATCCTGACTTGCACGTCGGAGGCGATGAAGCCGCTGTTTCCGGACAGAGCGAAGTCGAAGCCGCTCATCTTGCACCCCTCTACCGAAAACAGACTCGGCTTGGACCGCACCACGCCGGCGATTCCGGAGGCCTGTTAGCTGTCGAGCCTGTACTGGATCGTGGTCAGCTTCAGCTCGACGTTGTCCTGGGTTTCCAGCAGCACGGCGGAGACCTGCTTCCCGCGGGCCTCGAACTTCAGGGCGGAGTTGTGCACGAAGAGGTCGCAGGCGATGCAGACGAGGGCGCCGGTGATGACTTAAAAGTCCAGGTTCACGCTGATGGTGGAGCCGGTGATGTTCTGGGCGTTCAGGTTCAGGCCGAAGAGGGCGAAGGAGTTCACGTTGATGTTGGACACACGGGCGGAAATGGTTGAAGCCTGAATTATCTCGGTGTTGAGGAACATGTGTCCGTGGTTCTGAGAAAGGTAGACGGCGCTATCTAGCTTGGCGCTATTGATGGACTTCGTCTTCTGGCAGTAGTTGAAGATGTTGTTGTTGACCAGGAGGTTCGAGACGCAAACTGATTGGTTGTAGCTCTTTAATTGTAGGAGAATAACTGTTATAGAAGATAACATGTGATGTTTATTAAAGAAAAAAGTATTGAGGTAATGGAATTAACGTACTATTTATGTAATGTCAACAATATAAGCTATTTTGATTATTTTAAACTCTTTTTTATAATTATCATCTTTTTGTCAATAAACGCAATAATTTACTACAATATTATCTGCGAATGCAAATAACATATTATTATTAAAAAATAAATGTATTAATTGCATTTTTACAATAATTTTTTACAATAATTTAAAATATAATTATTATATATTTTATAATAGATAAATATTATATTATATATTTATATTATAAAGAATATTATGATGTTAATATCATTTAATATTGTGTACAATATCAAACAATCAAATTATCATTATGTATTTTGGAATTAATTTTAGTTAATATTTGTTAATCTCTTTGTACGATATTTATACACTATTTATAGATTGATAAACGCACTATATTAATACCCATTAAGAATCTCATATTTCAAATTTATGAAAAATAAAAGATAAGTAAATTTGTATTATTATAGAGTGTAGTGATTGTTAAAATATCATTTTCATAATATTTCACAATATTTCTTTTCATTTATGATTATCTATTTTTAAAATTTGTTTTATAATTGAATTAATATATCGGCTCACTCTTTGAATTAATAATATATTCTCAAGTAAGACTCAATATTTACCTAAAACTGAGAAGTTGTTCAATTAACTTCTGTTAGAATTTCTATTTATGACTTTATGATAGTGCGTTTTCAACAATGGCTTAAAATTGCTAATTCTCTTAATCATCATATTGAAATCAAGTTATAATCTAGTTATATCGGTGTATTAAATTAGTGCGTTTTTACTGCAAATGTGCGTACATTGTCAAATTGACAATGTCAATGTACATTAGAAATTTAACCTAATTTAGATACATAACTAAATGTTCTTGCAATTAACTCGAGCGCATCTCCTGCATTATAATATTTAAAATAGTGCGTTTACAAAAATATCACATCAAATCCGAAATGATGCACTATATATAACACAAATCATCCAATAAGCTGGAATAACAAATTTTTTATTAGTGCGTTATCAAAAAATAGCGCATACATTCTCTTTCATTCAAATCATCAATGTTATCTTCTATACTACTACTGCTGCAAAACATAACACCAAAATAGTAATCAGTGTGCGTCTCGAGCCTACTCATCAACAATAACGTCTTCAACTTCTGCCAAAAACACAGAGAGCTCAACACAGTAAAATAAAACAACAACGTTTACCTCACGAACAAACTCGCTAGCGTTTATATTAATACTGAACTAATCCAGTCGTCAACCATTTTCGCTCGTGTGTCCAACATCAACGTGAACTCCTTCGCCCTCTTCGGCCTGAACCTGAACGCCCAGAACATCACCGGCTCCACCATCAGCGTGAACCTGGACTTTTAAGTCATCACCGGCGCCCTCGTGTGCATCGCCTGCGACCTCTTCGTGCACAACTCCGTCCTGAAGTTCGAGGCCAGCGGGAAGCAGGTCTCCGCCGTGCTGCTGGAAACCCAGGACAACGTCGAGCTGAAGCTGACCACGATCCAGTACAGGCTCGACAGCTAGCAGGCCTCCGGAATCGCCGGCGTGGTGCGGTCCAAACCGAGTCTGTTTTCGGTTGAGGGGTGCAAGATGAGCGGCTTCGACTTCGCTCTGTCCGGAAACAGCGGCTTCATCGCCTCCGACGTGCAAGTCAGGATCTCCCTGAAGCTGGACGCCTTCTTCGTCTGCGTGAACAGCCCGAACGCACTCGGACAGCTCAGCGTGGCCATCGACCAGACCGGCGCCGCCCAAGCCGACTGCTCCATCTGCGGGGCGGATTCTGTCGTGTATGGGCTCTGCGGCGCCAAGATTCTTAACAGCCAGCTGGAAGGTGGACAGTTCGTCTGCAGTTCTCCCTTCGAATTAATCAATGGATAGTGCGAGTGCCAAAAGGGATTCGTACTTAATGGATCGGCCTGCTTGAACGTTATCAACTCATTAAACACGTTGAAATCAAGGTATTAATCATATAAGGACTAAATTAAGACTCTATCAGATAATGTAAACTCCTAGATTCAAAGTTAACATGCAATTAACGCAGATTTAACAGTGCGTATAACAAACAGCGCAACAACTTTTGAAACTTAAATCAATAATAATTTAGTTCAAACTAAAACTGAAGTTGAGAATTAAGTTAAAGGAGCTGATTTAAACGTATTCAATAAATTTAACGATCTGAACTTATTCTGGACAAACGCAGTTCTAGACCTTCAAACGCAAATCGACGTTTTAAAGAGTAAAAAGTGAAGTATTTTATATTATTCTTTTAGATTTTTGATTATAATATATTACATTACTGTAATAATACTATAAACTACTGTAATAATATACTATAAATACTATAATATTATAGTACAGTCATAGGATAATATAAAAAGACTCAAAAATTAGAGAGCGATTTTCAAGAAGTTATAATAAACCATTAATACTAAATATGTCAATCTTTTTCAATTTATTTTAAATTGTCATTTTCACCTCAAAATTTTGAAATGTAAGCAAACAAACAACAATACAAAAATATCAATATATTGATCGACAATCACTTTTCCCATTGATAAACATTCATATGCTTTATAACTCAAACTATTTTTATTCTTCTGAACAAAATCATAAAATATTTCGATTTAGCATTTCTAACTTTGTAGCATAGAAAGTGAACAAGAGTCCGATCAAAATTCCACAATTATAAGTTGAATCAATAGCTTATTTCATGTTAAAGTTGACCTCAAAAGTTTCAGAAACAATAAAAATGATTGGAAGTTGAATTTTACTCAACATATGAATCCTCTACCTTGGCGCGTTATTCAATTATAATATGACTCTATAAAACACTGTTGAAACAAGGCCTGGATTGACTACAAATTGTAATATATTCCACACCAGGTTTTTGAACATTTTGTTAATTCAAGCTAAAGTTTGGTTTGAGCTGCAAAGTCGGTTGTTGCAGCTTTATCATCATATATTGTCTAGAATAAGATGGCATAAAATTATCTTAAAATATTAATTCTCTAGAATAACCATTGTGCAGTTGAGGATGAGTCGAAACATCAAATTAATTCTTCTAGTAAAAATAATTTGTTAGTATCACCCGCTAGCATTACTTAAAGTTTCAACTCAAACTATATTCAATACATGTACTAAGTACCTATAAATTATTATTATGATGTGGTATAAAAATGAGAGGTGATATCTGGTTAGTGAAATAAATTATAGTATAACAATAGTATATGCTATATATTTGTATAATTTTAGACTCACACCATCATTATAAAATTCAAGTCTTTTTATTTTGTCCTATGACTGTATTTAATAATTTATATTGTAAATTTACCATCCTTAATGTATATTGGAACACTCCAAAACATAAATACGTGTCTGGAATTTTTATTTTTAGAAGTTGTGGGTTTTAAAAAGGGTATCTGGTTGTCTAGTATTTTGAGTTTTGAAGTACATAAATATACTAACTTATACTGTACTACTAACTTAAAATATCTTAAAATGAACTTAAAATAATTAATATAATAATCATTATGTCATTCAGCACCCTCTCTATACCTTCGGGTTTGATAAATTAGCGCAATTTTATACCAGTGAATCAACGATGTAATTTAGGCCCTCAGATGAAAAATCTGTTATACTCTCAAATTTCGTATCTGTAGTTACCAAACCGACCACAAGCCCACAATTTTACGATGCGTCTAATCGAACTTAAAATATTTTGGAGTTTGAGATTTAAATTTGTAAACGAGTGGCACCAAAAACTGCCGAAACTTGCCCTTGCCCGGTTATCGAACTGAAGTTACTCAATTATACAATAAAATGTTTTATTACAATTGTTCCTTAATTAGTATAACCAAATAGCCCACTAGCTCCCTATTTAGCATGAATAACAGAATGCTACACTTTAATGTTAGTTACCGTAATGTTTGGAGTGCATATCCATGCGCCAAGCGCATTTGTCCAAATAGAATTATCAGAACTCAAATTCACACTGATTATGATTCCATTAAGTTCCATAATCGTATTAAGCGTAGTTGTGCTTCCAATTAACCCATTGAATGTGAAATTACTGCCACTCGCACTAAAATATATGTTTGAACTCTTAATTACTAGTATTCCTTCAAAATTCCCTATTAGACCAAAATTAGCGAATTATGTTGGATAAGTTCCATCAATATAGGCCTAAAAACATAATTATTAAATATATACACTATTATTTGAACCATTTCCATATCCTATGGCAAAACCTGAAAATTATACATATTTCGACGAACATGACTAATTACTATTATGAACAAGTTATTAAATAATTAATTGGCTTGAATTAATTAAATAAAGAACACCACCAAATTCGAAATGATTTTACATATATTATGTATATACTGAGAATAGAACTTATTTTTAAGATACGCTGCCAAGAACAAGCATCTTAGATTCATAAAAGGATTAAATAACTGTTATCGTACTGAAATATCCTAAATTGATGTTTATAATAATAACTTAATAGAAGGAAATTGTTGGTGAAGATACTAATAAATACAGTTGTTGATGAGATATGCAAGATACTGTAACCATACCAGACTTCAAGAACTACTATTTCTCTTACAATTAGAAAATGTTAAAACATTGCTTGAAGGTAGTGAGGTGTTATATTAAATTAATACAAAACAAAAATGTCACCTATATTTAAGTGTAAGCTCTTGTTTCCCTCTACTTAAAAGCTTCTAGCTCATACGCTAAATTTGCTATAATAAGGGAAAAAACACTAAAGAGATATAGATAAGAATTTTGTAAAATTTGCATATATTTTCTAAAATCAATAAATATTTAACTTGAAAATTCAATTGTATCACAATTATAATATATGTTTAATTACTCCGCTCCATTAAATGATCTAAACCATACTGTACGCAGTTCAGCTGGCGTACGTGCCGACCGAGATCAAGAACTGCTTCACGGTGAACTCGTCCGTCGAGCTGAGCCGCGAGACCAACACGGTCTGCGTGAACTTCGAGCCCTCGTCCAACGCGCTGTGCCAGGACCTGCCGCGGGGCCTGAACGTGTCGGTCACCCTGAGCGAGCTGGCGGACGAGGTGTACGACTACGTGTACGACTTCAACTATAGCGCCACGCGGCAGTTCTGCTTCGTCTGCCCGGAGTGCGCCGGCACCACGTTCTTCAAGTCCAGCTACGCCCGGGTGTCCCTCACGTCGGTGGCGAAGACGACGTCCTTCACGGTGGGCAAGATCTTCCGGGTGCAGGCCGACTACTCCAAGTGCTTCTTCGAGTCGCGCTTCGACCCAGACGAGTACTACTCGCAGCTGGCGGTGGAGAAGCACCAGCTCTGCTTCAAGGCGGCCTCCACGTTCCGGTGCACGGTGCTGTCCAAGGTGTATTCTGTGAACTCCATCAAGGTCTCGCTTTAGTTCTCGGACAGAGAGCCGCTCGATTTCGTCTACACCGGTGAGACCGCGCTGAACACCTATTTTACGGACTCGGGGGCCTATCCCAGCGCCAGGCCGTACTCCTTCCACACCGTCTGCTTCACGTCCGCCGATAATATTTACAACATTTTCGCATTTAATAACTTCACCACGAGCTCTTTAACTTTTAAGCTCACCGATTAAAATAATATCTTGCACGTCCTTCTCTCAAACACCTTCAACGTATTTTACCCAAGCCCGTTTTCTGAGAACGAGCAGTTCAGAATCGTTGCTGCTACTGAGGAGTTTCAATTGATGAACTTCATTCAACCGATTGATTTCGTTTAACAAACTCAGTTGCAATCGTTCGGTGTTTACGACACGTTGATTAAATTACTGTTTTTGCCCCAGAAATACTCGGATTTTGAGAGTAAAGCTATTCAGTTCGTAGACACAGAGGAAACGTTGAATTTAACCGGTCCGATGAACTACATATGCTGCTCAGGGACTACAAATATAACCAACTGCTAAGAGAGCATTCAATAAGTGCGAAAAATGGACTTAAACGTGTATAATATTCAAGTGCAGCATTTTATAATCGTAAATAATCAGGTATAAACGGTGGTTCAGAACTCAAACCTGAAAATGAGCCTCATGTGTTGGAAAGAAGTTACCGCGATTATGGACTAAACGGGGCTTTTATTACATTTTTCATATTACGACGTGCCAAATTGCATGTTCAACGAGCGCTTAGATTTGATCGTTAAGATTAACATCGAAAATAACACGGAGCACCAAGAGTACCAAGTAACCGTAAAGTAAATCAATACCTCCTTCTTTAGGCTTCAATCTAGTTTGAAATTCGAGTTCTTGGACCCAGGTTTGAACGATTTACTCGCTCATACGAAATGTGTTGCCATTCAAGCATGCGCTATGGACAACGTCACCGTTCTTCAGGAGCTTCTCATTTATAATTTAACTATTGTTCAAGACTCTCATGACATGAACAGTATTTTAGCTTATAACGGGATCTTGTGTGTCTCCTCTATAGTCATTGGATTCGTTTTAGTTTTTGTTAAGAACTCGTGTTAAAAACGCTCCTTTAAGAAGGAAATGAAGGGGAAAAACGTTTAACTTAAGGAAATATAACTATAAAGCGAGGAACTAACTTGAATAAAAATAAGTAAATATTTTTAATGAAGTTTTAACAAAATATATTTAACAATTATTAATTTTGTTATTAAAACGTGAATTATTACGTTATCAAGCCAGGAAAATATATAACACTGAATCTTGAAGAAATACCAGAAGACTTCGAAGAAGCCGGAGAAGACGAGGAATAAAACGAAGGCGAGACCCTTAACCGCGAGTACCTCATGGGAATCAAGATTTCTGCTGCCAACAAGACAGAAGAAGTTACCCTTGACGCCCGCACCTCTCTCAAGATCTGCAACGTTTCCCTTTCTGCTGACAACAAGTCCGACGCCAAGCACATTTTGGAAATCGCATATGGCCCACAACTTGACCAGCGCCACGTTATTGCCAGACTGATCCCAGGCGTAGTAGAGACCCAGACTCTCGACATCGAGCTCCCACCACGCAAGGTTGAGCAGACCATCGTCTTCATCCTCACTGGCGAAGGCGTCTTAGGTGATCTCGACGTCGTCGGTACCATCTACGACTTCAACGACAGAGAAGAGCACGCCCATGAGCACGAACACGGCTGTGACGACTCCAACTGCCAGGATTCAGCCTGCGCCGAGTCCAAGTCCGACTCCTACGAAAAGGCCGAGGTCGTCCAGACCCTCCAGCAGAAGAAGGAAGCCCTCCTCAAGAACAGAGCCATTCCAAAGCCAGAGTCCAAGCCAGTCGAACAGAAACCTGTCGAGCAAAAGCCAGTTGATCCAAACGCCCCATTCAACCCATTCGCAGCCAAGGCCCAAAAAACCGACGCCAAGCCAGAGCCAAAGAAGGAAGAAAAGAAAGAGGAGAAGAAACCTGAACCAAAGAAAGAAGAAGAAAACGTATTCCGCCAGTTCAAGGGACTCCAAGTTAAAGACGTCCTCCCAGGCCACGGAAACGGAACCGCCAAGCACGGACACAAGGTCTTTGTTAACTACAGACTCACCTTGAACGACCAAAACGGCCGTTTCATCGAGCAGTCCAAGAAGCCCTTCGCCTTCACCCTCGGACGCGGAGAGATCATCAGCGGATGGGACCTCGGCGTAGGCGGCATGAAGGTCGGCGGCAAGAGAGTGCTCATCGTCCCCAGCAGACTCGGGTACGGAGCCCAGAAGGCCGGCAACATCCCACCAAACTCGACGCTGTGCTTCGTTAAAGATTGTGTTGACATTAAGTGAGGTTTTTGATGAACAGTGTATTATCGAGATATAGTTAGTATTAAATTCTGGGTTAGAATTTTTTGAGGTAAATCGCGATATAGAAAATGTTTTAATCGCTACAATAGATTAATTCCGCACGCGAAATCACACATGTAATTCCGCTTTTGTTCAAAATATTTCACTCACAAAAAGCCCTTATTCGAGCGTGCAGCCTTCGGCGAGACATCCGTGATTGATTGGCGCCTATCAATCGAAATTGTATCAATCATTTAATGTTGATTGTGATTGGATTGTGACATGAAATCAGGAGCAAATATGCTAGCCGTGACGATCCGCGGCCATGTTGGGAAAACACCACCACTTCAATATGAATCTCACCAAGAAGCCACAAAACGACAAGCTGAACCACGCCCTCTTCCTCGTCACCAAGAACAGCGAGCTCACCGCCTTCAACCTCCAGTCTCCTCCACAGGACATCACCGTCTTGGACAGAAAGCAGTTCGCCAAAATGGAGTCCGCCAAGCTCACCAAGCAGTTCCTCAAGGAGAACAAGAACGTCTACATCAAGGGCATCTTCGAGAACGACGGCACCAGAGCCGACTTCGCCGACATGTACAACCTCATGATCGACGGCGCTGCCGGATTCATCCTCGAAACCGAGCAAGCCAGAGTCGTCCAGGGCGCCATAGAAACTGTTTAAGTCTTTGAGAATGAATAGATTTGATCACGATTGTGTATAAATATGTTTAGTTTTGATAATTCCTCATACAATCCAAATTGTCTCATGAGATAGTTCAATCGTGAATTCAAGAAACTCTCGCCTTCCTGGATATCCAATATCAGAAGCCCACGTGTTCACGGCGGAACCTCTTGGGTTTCAATATTCGACTGGAGAGTCTTCTCGATGCTCTTGATGTGCTGTCTGGCGTTCCTGCGGTTGGTAAAGTACTGCTGCAGCGGAGACCTGCAGACCGCGTAGAACAGGGCGACCAAAAGAGATCCAGCCAAAAGCAAAGCGTCGTAAATTACTATCTCTATTATCGGCTAGTTGGTTAGCTTAACGGTGACGTTGTAAAACTATAACTCTTGAAGTATTTCGGTGTCTTCTATATTGCTGGCTTGAAGCATGACGTACTCTGTATTTAGTATTAAATCAGCTATGGTTTAGTTGAAGCTTAATCTAATTTCTTACTATCTTGTTTAAAATGAAAGGTTTGTTTTTAGTATGGTCCCCGCATATTCCTCAAAAGTATTGTTCTCAACATTGATTCTTAGAATAATATCAGTTCTTTCATCAAAAACACATGGTGAGTTGTTATAGTAAGAAAGTAACACCGTCATACCTGTATTATCAACAACTCCAACCAGATCATTCCAACAATTGTTTAGCTTGGAACTGATTATGTTTTAACCAACTGCTAGAACATCTTTGTCGCTGTTATTGTAGTAATATAGTTAAGTTGACATTCTTAAATTCATCGTATTCATGCCTCGTACCTGTTATATAGATTTTTTACAGTCGTCAAAATCTGAAACGCCAAAACATGTTATATAATTCGATGGGGAAGAATAATTAAAGATTTCATATATATCAACGTATTGGTAATATGTTTACTTTAACTCTGCAGTATTCCAAGATGAAATTATTAATTTTATTGTAGCATTTAAAATATTATTATCTTCAACAAATTTTTATATTAATATGGCGTTGTTATTTGGTACTCCCCTAAATTAATATTCTAAAGTGGTGGGAATTAGTGTAAAGTTATTCATGTTATCCTCGTTATTTACAAATTTAAAAATATGTGCTTTCGTGGACAATATACGGAAAACATTATTATTCGTTATATTTAAAGTAATTTAAGCTTATTAAAAGTTATTAAATGCAAATATGTTGTAGATGTTATCGGCGGACGTGAAGCAGGCGGTGTGGAAGGAGTACGGCCTGACGCTGGGATAGGCCCCCGCGTCCGTAAAATAGGTGTTCAGCGCGGTCTCGCCGGTGTAGACGAAATCGAGCGGCTCTCTGTCCGAGAACTAAAGCGAGACCTTGATGGAGTTCACAGAATACACCTTGGACAGCACCGTGCACCGGAACGTGGAGGCCGCCTTGAAGCAGAGCCGGTGCTTCTCCACCGCCAGCTGCGAGTAGTACTCGTCTGGGTCGAAGCGCGACTCGAAGAAGCACTTGGAGTAGTCGGCCTGCACCCGGAAGATCTTGCCCACCGTGAAGGACGTCGTCTTCGCCACCGACGTGAGGGACACCCGGGCGTAGCTGGACTTGAAGAACGTGGTGCCGGCGCACTCCGGGCAGACGAAGCAGAACTGCCGCGTGGCGCTGTAGTTGAAGTCGTACACGTAGTCGTACACCTCGTCCGCCAGCTCGCTCAGGGTAACCGACACGTTCAGGCCCCGCGGCAGGTCCTGGCACAGCGCGTTGGACGAGGGCTCGAAGTTCACGCAGACCGTGTTGGTCTCGCGGCTCAGCTCGACGGACGAGTTCACCGTGAAGCAGTTCTTGATCTCGGTCGGCACGTACGCCAGCTGAATTGTATTAGATAATATACTCAACATATACGTATTTGAAGTGAACCATTTACAATTAGTCTAAATAATAAATAATTAAGCATAGAAAATTTTCTATTTTTGTAATGTATTTAGTTTTTCATTATAGTAGTGCTTAGTATATTAATAATCTATACGCTAATTATAAGAACATATGATAAGTAGTTGATATTACACAGTACTAAAGTACTAAACATGTCCTCACAAATATCACTATAACTGTATCTTGAAATAAACGTAAAGCACGAATGTAAGATAGTGCTCAGTTTGTAAAATGAACTTCCAATAGATATTGATGTAAATTACAGTTCCAAAACTATCCGATTTAGACCTTTCCAGTCATGAATAACCACTCACCAAAAATATACCTTAACCATAAAGTTACACTGCAGCTTACAATACTATATATTTTCATATTAGCTTAATTCAATAATTATTTACATAGAATTACTTCATCGAATTACTAAATAATACAGTTTCTTTGGTTAAGTCTTTTATTAGTTTAATTAAAATATATTAAGATTTTAGTGCTGATGATTTATAAAAATTGAGCAAACTTCCAGCATTCAATGTATTTTAATAATACATTTTAAAATAAATTGATTAACAACAATTTTTATGCCATTTAAACTAATTATTTTCAAATAAGACTTCATTTTTTAGCTAGAAATTATACCAAAATTCACACACTTTATTTAAAGACCTGCTGGCTAACAAATTTAAATGTCATTGCAAAAAAGTTATTGATGTTAATCACAGCTAGGATATTGTTCAATGTATTTAATGTGGTTGCCTACTTCATCATTAGTGCATAGTAACTTCAGATGATATAATTTTGTGTCCGATGTGTTCTTCTAATTAAGGTTTATTGTTTTTAAAACTAAATATCATTGCTAAATCAATGACAAAGTCATACGAAGGAATGTATTAAACCAAATATGGTTTGAATCAAATGTCATTTTTTGGTGAAGAGTTGTTTTTAAATCAAAAGCACTTAAATTACTTATGCTTCTAATTAGCCACATAATCACTTAATGCGAATTTTACAAATATATATGAAATATGTTAGTTATTCTGCGAAGTTCCTTTTAAATAAAATGGGTAACTTTTCACAGACAATCAAAATTAAGACTTAAAAAGACTTGTCATTGAAAATAAAATAACTGAAGAAGAAGCCATTATCATAATAAATGCCATAAACGGAGAATATGAATGAGATAAAACTAATTATTACATTATAAGAACATGTTAGTTAATATTACACAATAATATTACTTTAATTCATTCTTCTAAAATAATTGTAAATCTCTAGTTGGGATCTCTTTTGGTCGCCCTGTTCTACGCGGTCTGCAGGTCTCCGCTGCAGCAGTACTTTACCAACCGCAGGAACGCCAGACAGCACATCAAGAGCATCGAGAAGACTCTCCAGTCGAATATTGAAACCCAAGAGGTTCCGCCGTGAACACGTGGGCTTCTGATATTGGATATCCAGGAAGGCGAGAGTTTCTTGAATTCACGATTGAACTATCTCATGAGACAATTTGGATTGTATGAGGAATTATCAAAACTAAACATATTTATACACAATCGTGATCAAATCTATTCATTCTCAAAGACTTAAACAGTTTCTATGGCGCCCTGGACGACTCTGGCTTGCTCGGTTTCGAGGATGAATCCGGCAGCGCCGTCGATCATGAGGTTGTACATGTCGGCGAAGTCGGCTCTGGTGCCGTCGTTCTCGAAGATACCCTTGATGTAGACGTTCTTGTTCTCCTTGAGGAACTGCTTGGTGAGCTTGGCGGACTCCATTTTGGCGAACTGCTTTCTATCCAAGACGGTGATGTCCTGTGGAGGAGACTGGAGGTTGAAGGAGGTAAGGTCGCTGTTCTTGGTGACGAGGAAGAGGGCGTGGTTCAGCTTGTCGTTTTGTGGCTTCTTGGTGAGATTCATATTGAAGTGGTGGTGTTTCCTCAACATGGCCGCGGATCGCCACGGCTAGCATATTTGCTGCAGACTTCATGTCACAATCCAATCACAATCAACATTAAATGATTGATACAATTTCGATTGATAGGCGCCAATCAATCACGGATGTCTCGCCGAAGCGCTGTACGCTCGAATTAGGGCTTTTTGTGAGTGAAAATATTTTGAACAAAAGCGGAATTACATGTGTGATTTCGTGTGCGGAATTGATCTATTGTAGCGATTTAAACATTTTTCTGTATCACGATTTACCTCAAAAAATTCTAAACCAATTAATACTAACTTTATCTCGATAATACACAGTTCATCAAAAACCTCACTTAATGTCAACACAATCTATAACGAAGCACAGCGTCGAGTTTGGTGGGATGTTGCCGGCCTTCTGGGCTCCGTACCCGAGTCTGCTGGGGACGATGAGCACTCTCTTGCCACCGACCTTCATGCCGCCTACGCCGAGGTCCCATCCGCTGATGACCTCTCCGCGTCCGAGGGTGAAGGCGAAGGGCTTCTTGGACTGCTCGATGAAACGGCCGTTTTGGTCGTTCAAGGTGAGTCTGTAGTTAACAAAGACCTTGTGTCCGTGCTTGGCGGTTCCGTTTCCGTGGCCTGGGAGGACGTCTTTAACTTGGAGTCCCTTGAACTGGCGGAATACGTTTTCTTCTTCTTTCTTTGGTTCAGGTTTCTTCTCCTCTTTCTTTTCTTCCTTCTTTGGCTCTGGCTTGGCGTCGGTTTTTTGGGCCTTGGCTGCGAATGGGTTGAATGGGGCGTTTGGATCAACTGGCTTTTGCTCGACAGGTTTCTGTTCGACTGGCTTGGACTCTGGCTTTGGAATGGCTCTGTTCTTGAGGAGGGCTTCCTTCTTCTGCTGGAGGGTCTGGACGACCTCGGCCTTTTCGTAGGAGTCGGACTTGGACTCGGCGCAGGCTGAATCCTGGCAGTTGGAGTCGTCACAGCCGTGTTCGTGCTCATGGGCGTGCTCTTCTCTGTCGTTGAAGTCGTAGATGGTACCGACGACGTCGAGATCACCTAAGACGCCTTCGCCAGTGAGGATGAAGACGATGGTCTGCTCAACCTTGCGTGGTGGGAGCTCGATGTCGAGAGTCTGGGTCTCTACTACGCCTGGGATCAGTCTGGCAATAACGTGGCGCTGGTCAAGTTGTGGGCCATATGCGATTTCCAAAATGTGCTTGGCGTCGGACTTGTTGTCAGCAGAAAGGGAAACGTTGCAGATCTTGAGAGAGGTGCGGGCGTCAAGGGTAACTTCTTCTGTCTTGTTGGCAGCAGAAATCTTGATTCCCATGAGGTACTCGCGGTTAAGGGTCTCGCCTTCGTTTTATTCCTCGTCTTCTCCGGCTTCTTCGAAGTCTTCTGGTATTTCTTC
>CAXDID010000638.1:0-74965 GCA_963988835.1 Hexamita inflata | reverse complement strand
TTAAATTCTCAAAGATAGCGCGAGATACTCTGAGAACTGTTTACAACGAGCTGGGCGAACATGCGGAACTGCGTCGTCGCCTTGGCCGGACCCAGATAGCTCGCCTCTACAAACACGGCGATGCCCGCCACACGCCCTGTTTTCGTAAGTTTCCGCCGATCAAAAATAAAATAAGCTTCGAGAAAATATTTAAAAATGCTGCGTTGGACAATTATGTAACTCACATCCGGTGCGTCCGATTACAGCTGCGAATTAGCGCATTTGGCCCACTTTACAGCTGGGAACACGAATTGGTTTCACTTTTAGCTGGAAGTTATCCAGACCACAGGCGCGGCGTGACCCACTTTCTGGCACGCAGCCTTAGCACTGCACTTCGCGGCGGTGTGAGTTGCCTGACAAATACTGCCGAGTTCTAAACGAACGACTTCGACGGCCGCGGCCAAAAGCGCGCTGGATCGCCGGGCTGTCTCGGCGGCACACGTTGAGGTGTTGCACTCAAATGCGGCGCGAAGCAGAGACCTTTTGTCGGGAGTTCTCCAGAGAGAATAGCCTGGTCCTTCCCGCTGTTTTGGAATCAACCGGCCAAGAGCGCTGTGGTTTGCAGCGCGTCCGTGAGTTTAGACCCGGCGCTCATACCGCGGCGATGCACACGGACGTCTGCAAACAGTACTGCGGCCGCCCCTCATTACGCGTACGGCTGCAGATCTTCCGGCGTCTGCCGTTCTTGGCGTCAGCGAGCCGTAAACTGCGTCTGTGCCGGGCCCAGGTGCGTCGCGCAGTGCGTCTGATAAACAAGGCGCCCGCAA
Organism: Hexamita inflata; assembly: GCA_963988835.1. Lineage (NCBI taxonomy): Eukaryota > Fornicata > Diplomonadida > Hexamitidae > Hexamita > Hexamita inflata. The sequence continues at coordinate 74,159 of CAXDID010000638.1, read as the reverse complement.
CGCCCGTGCTACTACCGCCTAAGCTAGCCCAGAAATCGAACCCACTTCGGCTGCTCCGCAAGTAAGTTTGGGCCGATCTAATTCGGTCGTCGCAAATACCACCGCCAAGACAGCCGGTGCGGCGTGTGATTAAGACGCTGGCCATACTTGGTGCAGACGCCGCTGAGCGAGGCAGCGGTGCGAGTTAAATTCTCAAAGATAGCGCGAGATACTCTGAGAACTGTTTACAACGGGCTGGGCGAACATGCGGAACTGCGTCGTCGCCTTGGCCGGACCCAGATAGCTCGCCTCTACAAACACGGCGATGCCCGCCACACGCCCTGTTTTCGTAAGTTTCCGCCGATCAAAAATAAAATAAGCTTCGAGAAAATATTTAAAAATGCTGCGTTGGACAATTATGTAACTCACATCCGGTGCGTCCGATTACAGCTGCGAATTAGCGCATTTGGCCCACTCTACAGCTGGGAACACGAATTGGTTTCACTTTTAGCTGGAAGTTATCCAGACCACAGGCGCGGCGTGACCCACTTTCTGGCACGCAGCCTTAGCACTGCACTTCGCGGCGGTGTGAGTTGCCTGGCAAATACTGCCGAGTTCTAAACGAACGACTCCGACGGCCGCGGCCAAAAGCGCGCTGGATCGCCGGGCTGTCTCGGCGGCACACGTTGAGGTGTTGCACTCAAATGCGGCGCGAAGCAGAGACCTTTTGTCGGGAGTTCTCCAGAGAGAATAGCCTGGTCCTTCCCGCTGTTTTGGAATCAACCGGCCAAGAGCGCTGTGGTTTGCAGCGCGTCCGTGGGTTTAGACCCGGCGCTCATACCGCGGCGATGCACACGGACGCCTGCAAACAGTACTGCGGCCGCCCCTCATTACGCGTACGGCTGCAGATCTTCCGGCGTCTGCCGTTCTTGGCGTCAGCGAGCCGTAAACTGCGTCTGTGCCGGGCCCAGGTGCGTCGCGCAGTGCGTCTGATAAACAAGGCGCCCGCAACGCCCGTGCTACTACCGCCTAAGCTAGCCCAGAAATCGAACCCACTTCGGCTGCTCCGCAAGTAAGTTTGGGCCGATCTAATTCGGTCGTCGCAAATACCACCGCCAAGACAGCCGGTGCGGCGTGTGATTAAGACGCTGGCCATAATTGGTGCAGACGCCGCTGAGCGAGGCAGCGGTGCGAGTTAAATTCTCAAAGATAGCGCGAGATACTCTGAGAACTGTTTACAACGAGCTGGGCGAACATGCGGAACAACGTCGTCGCCTTGGCCGGACCCAGATAGCTCGCCTCTACAAACACGGCGATGCCCGCCACACGCCCTGTTTTCGTAAGTTTCCGCCGATCAAAAATAAAATAAGCTTCGAGAAAATATTTAAAAATGCTGCGTTGGACAATTATGTAACTCACACCCGGTGCGTCCGATTACAGCTGCGAATTAGCGCATTTGGCCCACTCTACAGCTGGGAACACGAATTGGTTTCACTTTTAGCTGGAAGTTATCCAGACCACAGGCGAGGGGCGCGGCGTGACCCACTTTCTGGCACGCAGCCTTAGCACTGCACTGCACGTCGCGGCGGTGTGAGTTGGCTGGCAAATACTACCGAGTTCTAAACGAACGACTCCGGCGGCCGCGGCCTGAAGCGCGCAGGATCGCCGGGCTGTCTCTGCAGCACACGTCGAGGTGTTACACTCAAATGCGGCGCGAAGCAGAGACCTTTACCTGGAGTTCTCCGGAGAAAACAGCCTGGTCCTTCCCGCTGTTTTGGAATCAACTGGCCAAGAGCGCTGTGGTTTGCAGCGCGTCCGTGAATTTAGAACCGGCGCTCAAACAGCGGCAATGCACACGGACGCCTGCAAACAGTACTGCGGCCGCCCATCATTACGCGTACAGCTGCAGATCTTCCGGCGTCTGCCGTTCTTGGCGTCAGCGAGCCGTAAACTGCGTCTGTGCCGGGCCCAGTGTGCGTCGCGCAGTGCGTCTGACAAACAAGGCGCCCGCAATGCCCGTGTTACTACCGCCTAAGCTAGCCCAGAAATCGAACCCACTTCGGCTGCTCGGCACGTAAGTTTGTGCCGATCTAATTCGGTCGTCGCAAATGCCACCGCCAAGACAGCCGGCGTGGCGTGTGATTAAGACGCGGGCCATAATTGGTGCAGGCGCCGTTGAGCGAGGCAGCGGTGCGAGTTAAATTCTCAAAGATAGCGCGAGATATTCGGACAACTGTTTACAACGAGCTGGGCGAACATGCGGAACTGCGTCGCCGCCTTTGTCCGGCCCAGATAGCTCGCCTCTACAAACACGGCGATGCCCGCCACACGCCCTGTTTTCGTAAGTTTCCACCGATCAAAAATAAAATAAGCTTCGAGAAAAAATATTGAAAATACTCCGTCGGACAATTATGTAACTCACATCCAGTGCATCCGATTGCAGCTGCGAATTAGCTCATTTGGCCCACTCTGCAGCTGGGAACACGAATTTATTTCACTTTTAGCTGGAAGTTAGCCAGACCACAGGCGAGGGGCGCGGCGTGACCCACTTTCTGGCACGCAGCCGTGGCACTGCGCTTCGCGGCGGTGTGAGTTGGCTGGCAAGTACCACCGAGTTCTAGACGAACGACTCCGGCGGCCGCGGCCTAAAGCGCGCTGGATCGCCGGGCTGTCCCGGCGGCACACGTTGAGGTGTTGCACTCAAATGCGGCGCGAAGCAGAGACCTTTTGTCGGGAGTTCTCCAGAGAGAATAGCCTGGTCCTTCCCGCTGTTTTGGAATCAACCGGCCAAGAGCGCTGTGGTTTGCAGCGCGTCCGTGAGTTTAGACCCGGCGCTCATACCGCGGCGATGCACACGGACGCCTGCAAACAGTACTGCGGCCGCCCCTCATTACGCGTACGGCTGCAGATCTTCCGGCGTCTGCCGTTCTTGGCGTCAGCGAGCCGTAAACTGCGTCTGTGCCGGGCCCAGGTGCGTCGCGCAGTGCGTCTGATAAACAAGGCGCCCGCAACGCCCGTGCTACTACCGCCTAAGCTAGCCCAGAAATCGAACCCACTTCTGGCGCTCCGCAAGTTTGGGCTGATCTAATTCGGAGTCAAGGTCAAAAATACCATCAGCTAAGACAGCTGCGTGCGGCGTGTGATTAAGACACGTCATAATTGGTGCAGACGCCGCTGAGCGAGGCAGCGGTGCGAGTTAAATTCTCAAAGATAGCGCGAGATACTCTGAGAACTGTTTACAACGAGCTGGGCGAACATGCGGAACAGCGTCGTCGCCTTGGCCGGACCCAGATAGCTCGCCTCTACAAACACGGCGATGCCCGCCACACGCCCTGTTTTCGTAAGTTTCCGCCGATCAAAAATAAAATAAGCTTCGAGAAAATATTTAAAAATGCTGCGTTGGACAATTATGTAACTCACATCCGGTGCGTCCGATTACAGCTGCGAATTAGCGCATTTGGCCCACTCTACAGCTGGGAACACGAATTGGTTTCACTTTTAGCTGGAAGTTATCCAGACCACAGGCGCGGCGTGACCCACTTTCTGACACGCAGCCTTAGCACAATCAAATACAAAAAATATAAAGAACATACATTATCTTTCGAGATAGAAAAAGTAACTGTAAAGTATATTTATATATTCTAAATAATGTAACTAAAATATTATTAAAATATATTTGTGTTCCTTGACTAGATAATCATAGATAATCAAATTATTTTTAACACAACTAAAATATATATTTTTGAATTAATCCATTACATAAATTTAATCAAGGTAATGTCATAATAATAAATCTCGCAATAATTATGCTCTGCAGCATATCGATATTATAAATGTTTGTTATATTTGATCTTGGAGTGAAACAATGCTGAAATTAAAAACTTTAAACAAAATTTCACTTGTTACTAGATGCGTATTGCAAATTTATAGCAAATCAGTTCTAACTCTTCTAAAAGCACGACCAAGCACATTTATATTTAGATGACCAGAATTTTAATTTAATAGTATTTTGATTTCGTAAAAATGTATTAAAATAGTGAATTGAATTTAAATTATCCCAATTCACATTTAAAATGATTATAATTTTTAACACAACTAGTTAACTCTAAAAATGATTAATTTAATATGGTGGTAGTATTGCTTTTCACAATTATTAATTACTGGAATGAAATAATGATAAGTTGCGTTCTCGTTTTCATTTCGGTTCTTATAAGTTCAGAAGTTTAAAATGGTTATTCGGTTTTTATTATGAACAGTTTAATATTAAACTGTTAAGATATTCGGATCAGTTCCAATGTTCGGAATATTCTAGCAGTTTCTGTTGAAGTTTTAAATTCTCTAACAATATATTTAAATTACTAATATTATAGTATGCGTGAAATAGTTAAATCAAACACAAACTAATATATATTGATATTTCAAAGAATGTCAGCTAAACAATATCATAACCTATCCATGTCTCGATTATATTTGTATTTAAACACATGAGTTGAAATATAATTGTTTGAAAACCAACATGTTCGATTTATCTATTTATATGTATATATCACTTCCTCGAGACTGTACAAACTAACCAAGAAGAGAGCGAAATACTAATATTAAATTTATAAAAAACCTTGTCATTTTCGCGTCATTCCCATCAGAACCTCCTACAACCCTTTGAGTGTCACTCCAAGATCATTGTTGTCAATTCCGTATATTGTTTGAATTCTTTGGATAGTATTCGTTAGCAATTTGAGCTCCTTTTCTATCATCGGTTTTGTTTCCTCCAAATTGTCTTGGTCTTCGATTAGAATCAATTTCTAATTCAGAGACCGCTAAAATGAGCGGATTTCGAGACACAAGTCGGCGGCAGGGTTTGTTTTCGAATTTAAAGTCATCGGTTCCTAAGCTTGATCATTATTGTATTTGTTCGCGTTGGATTCAGACAAATTCTGTATTTTAAGGCTAGATTTTGGGGGTGAGTTTTGAAATTGAATGGGTGTTGGTTATAAGGGGCTTTGATTTTATGAATTGCTTTATTAATGAGTTAAGTTGCTCTAATTGTTTTAGTAAAGGTGACTGTCGATGTGTGTTGAAGCTGGAGGAACTATAACAGGCATTTAAGGAGCTTTTTCGAGAGGAAGGCTCTTAGAGTGCGACTAGTCTGGTTATTTAAGTGGTTCTGGGTTGAAATCAGCTTTTTAATGCAAAGAGGGGCTGTGCACCAGTTTGGAACTTTATTACTCAACTACTTTGAACTCGAGTTTTTATCCTTTGAGTTTAGTTTCTTCCTATGTGAGGACGATTTCCTCAACACATTTTGGACTTTTTACTTGAAATAGCACTTATCCTTCGCTTTCGAGCGCTTCCAATATATTTTTAATTGGACGTGGGGTTTCAACAGTGAAGTCGTCAGTTTATAATATATATATATATATAGCCAGTTTCTGGAAATTAAGTTAGCGAATCAGGTAAAACTGGTCCGCTAACAACTCAGTGAGGGCCCTATTGGGTCTTTACCGAGTGGGCACAAATGACGGGTTGAGCCCGTTTTGAAAGTAGAAACACTGGCGTGCGAGAGCCCATGTTTTGCTTTCGAAAGTCTCAATGAAGTCTGTTTGTGCCGTCTCGAGTTGTATTTGTATTGTTTTGGGGGTATTAAATACTTCACTGATTGGCGTAGTTTATTTCGATGTCTCTAAAATTGAGTAAATCTTGGGCACCTCCATAAATAATGTTAAAAACTTCCAAATAGCTAACTCTGTTCATATAAATAACTGCTTTATCAAGAATGTGCCAATTCTTGAATTCTTTACGAAGTAATTATATAAGTACTATTGTAAAATTACATATTGTTGAAAACGCCATTTTTTGAAATTTTTCGGAAGATCTGCAACCGTACGCGTAATGAGGGGCAGCCGCAGTACTGTTTGCAGGCGTCCGTGTGCATCGCCGCGGTATGAGCGCCGGGTCTAAACTCACGGACGCGCTGCAAACCACAGCGCTCTTGGCCGGTTGATTCCAAAACAGCGGGAAGGACCAGGCTATTCTCTCTGGAGAACTCCCGACAAAAGGTCTCTGCTTCGCGCCGCATTTGAGTGCAACACCTCAACGTGTGCCGCCGAGACAGCCCGGCGATCCAGCGCGCTTTTGGCCGCGGCCGTCGGAGTCGTTCGTTTAGAACTCGGCAGTATTTGCCAGGCAACTCACACCGCCGCGAAGTGCAGTGCAGTGCTAAGGCTGCGTGCCAGAAAGTGGGTCACGCCGCGCCTGTGGTCTGGATAACTTCCAGCTAAAAGTGAAACCAATTCGTGTTCCCAGCTGTAGAGTGGGCCAAATGCGCTAATTCGCAGCTGTAATCGGACGCACCGGATGTGAGTTACATAATTGTCCAACGCAGCATTTTTAAATATTTTCTCGAAGCTTATTTTATTTTTGATCGGCGGAAACTTACGAAAACAGGGCGTGTGGCGGGCATCGCCGTGTTTGTAGAGGCGAGCTATCTGGGTCCGGCCAAGGCGACGACGCAGTTCCGCATGTTCGCCCAGCTCGTTGTAAACAGTTCTCAGAGTATCTCGCGCTATCTTTGAGAATTTAACTCGCACCGCTGCCTCGCTCAGCGGCGTCTGCACCAATTATGGCCAGCGTCTTAATCACACGCCGCACTGGCTGTCTTGGCGGTGGTATTTGCGACGACCGAATTAGATCGGCCCAAACTTACTTGCGGAGCAGCCGAAGTGGGTTCGATTTCTGGGCTAGCTTAGGCGGTAGTAGCACGGGCGTTGTGGGCGCCTTGTTTATCAGACGCACTGCGCGACGCACCTGGGCCCGGCACAGACGCAGTTTACGGCTCGCTGACGCCAAGAACGGCAGACGCCGGAAGATCTGCAGCCGTACGCGTAATGAGGGGCGGCCGCAGTACTGTTTGCAGGCGTCCGTGTGCATCGCCGCGGTATGAGCGCCGGGTCTAAACTCACGGACGCGCTGCAAACCACAGCGCTCTTGGCCGGTTGATTCCAAAACAGCGGGAAGGACCAGGCTATTCTCTCTGGAGAACTCCCGACAAAAGGTCTCTGCTTCGCGCCGCATTTGGGTGCAACACCTCAACGTGTGCCGCCGAGACAGCCCGGCGATCCAGCGCGCTTTTGGCCGCGGCCGTCGAAGTCGTTTGTTTAGAACTCGGCAGTATTTGCCAGGCAACTCACACCGCCGCGAAGTGCAGTGCTAAGGCTGCGTGCCAGAAAGTGGGTCACGCCGCGCCTGTGGTCTGGATAACTTCCAGCTAAAAGTGAAACCAATTCGTGTTCCCAGCTGTAGAGTGGGCCAAATGCGCTAATTCGCAGCTGTAATCGGACGCACCGGATGTGAGTTACATAATTGTCCAACGCAGCATTTTTAAATATTTTCTCGAAGCTTATTTTATTTTTGATCGGCGGAAACTTACGAAAACAGGGCGTGTGGCGGGCATCGCCGTGTTTGTAGAGGCGAGCTATCTGGGTCCGGCCAAGGCGACGACGCTGTTCCGCATGTTCGCCCAGCTCGTTGTAAACAGTTCTCAGAGTATCTCGCGCTATCTTTGAGAATTTAACTCGCACCGCTGCCTCGCTCAGCGGCGTCTGCACCAAGTATGGCCAGCGTCTTAATCACACGCCGCACCGGCTGTCTTGGCGGTGGTATTTGCGACGACCGAATTAGATCGGCACAAACTTACTTGCCGAATAGCGAAGTGGGTTCGATTTCTGGGCTAGCTTTGGCGGTGGTAACATGGGCATTGCGGGCGCCTTGTTTATCAGACGCACTGCGCGACGCACACTGGGCCCGGCACAGACGCAGTTTACGGCTCGCTGAGGCCAAGAACGGCAGACGCCGGAAGACCTGCAGCTGTACGCGTAATGAGGGGCGGCCACAGTACTGTTTGCAGGCGTCCGTGTGCATTGCCGCTGTATGAGCGCCGGTTCTAAATTCTCGGACGCGCCGCAACCCACCGCGCTCTTGGCCATTTGATTCCAAAACAGCGGAGGACCAGGCTATTTTCTCTGGCGAACTCCCGATTAAAAGGTCTCTGCTTCGCACCGCATTTGAGTGCAACACCTCAACATGTGCCGCCGAGACAGCCCGGCGATTCAGCGCGCTTTTGGCTGCAACCGCCGGAGTCGTTCGTCTAGAACTCGGTAGTATTTGCCGGCCAACTCACACCGCCGCGAAGTGCAGTGCTAGAGACAGCCTGCCAGAAAGTGGGTCACGCCGCGTCTGTGAGCTGGATAGCTTCCAGCTGAAAGTGAAATATATTTCATGTTCCCAGCGGTAGAGTGGGCCAGATGTGCCAATTCGCAGCTGTAATCGGATGCACTGGATGTGAGTTGCATAATTGTCCGACGGAGCATTTTTATTATTTTCTCGAAGCTTAATTTATTTTTGATCGGCGGCGGAAACTTACGAAAACAGGGCGTGTGGCGGGCATCGCCGTGTTTGTAGAGGCGAGCTATCTGGGTCCGGCCAAGGCGACGACGCTGTTCCGCATGTTCGCCCAGCTCGTTGTAAACAGTTCTCAGAGTATCTCGCGCTATCTTTGAGAATTTAACTCGCACCGCTGCCTCGCTCAGCGGCGTCTGCACCAATTATGGCCAGCGTCTTAATCACACGCCGCACTGGCTGTCTTGGCGGTGGTATTTGCGACGACCGAATTAGATCGGCCCAAACTTACTTGCGGAGCAGCCGAAGTGGGTTCGATTTCTGGGCTAGCTTAGGCGGTAGTAGCACGGGCGTTGCGGGCGCCTTGTTTATCAGACGCACTGCGCGACGCACCTGGGCCCGGCACAGACGCAGTTTACGGCTCGCTGACGCCAAGAACGGCAGACGCCGGAAGATCTGCAGCCGTACGCGTAATGAGGGGCGGCCGCAGTACTGTTTGCAGACGTCCGTGTGCATCGCCGCGGTATGAGCGCCGGGTCTAAACTCACGGACGCGCTGCAAACCACAGCGCTCTTGGCCGGTTGATTCCAAAACAGCGGGAAGGACCAGGCTATTCTCTCTGGAGAACTCCCGACAAAAGGTCTCTGCTTCGCGCCGCATTTGGGTGCAACACCTCAACGTGTGCCGCCGAGACAGCCCGGCGATCCAGCGCGCTTTTGGCCGCGGCCGTCGAAGTCGTTCGTTTAGAACTCGGCAGTATTTGCCAGGCAACTCACACCGCCGCGAAGTGCAGTGCAGTGCTAAGGCTGCGTGCCAGAAAGTGGGTCACGCCGCGCCCCTCGCCTGTGGTCTGGATAACTTCCGGCCGAAAGTGAAATCAATTCGTGTTCCCAGCTGTAGAGTGGGCCAATTGTGCTAAATCGCAGCTGTAATCGGATGCACTGGATGTGAGTTACATAATGGTCCGACGGAGCTTTTTCAATATTTTTGCTCAAAGCTTATATTATTTTTGATCGGCGGTGGAAACTTACGAAAATTAGGGCGTGGCGGCATCGCTGTGTTTAGAGGCGAGCTTTGTTGTCCGCCAGGGACGATCGCAGTTCATGTTCGCCCAGCCTCGTTGTAAACAGTTCTCAGAGCATCTCGCGCCATCTGAGAATTTAACTCACCGCCGCTCCTCGCCCAGCGGCGTCTGCACTAATTATAATAATGTCTAATCACGCCGCACCGGCCGTCTTGGCGGTGGTATTTGCGACGACCGAATTAGATCGGCACAAACTTACTTGCGGAGCAGCCGAAGTGGGTTCGATTTCTGGGCTAACTTTGGCGGTAGTAACACGGGCATTGCGGGCGCCTTGTTTATCAGACGCACACTGGGCCCGGTACGGCGCAGTTTACGGCTCGCTGACGCCAAGAACGGCAGACGCCGGAAGATCTGCAGCTGTACGCGTAATGAGGGGCGGCCGCAGTACTGTTTGCTGGCGTCCGTGTGCATTGCCGCAGTATGAGCGCCGGTTCTAAATTCACGGACGCGCCGCAAACCACAGCGCTCTTGGCCAGTTGATTCCAAAACAGCGGGAAGGACCAGGCTGTTTTCTCCGGAGAACTCCCGGTAAAGGTCTCTGCTTCGCGCCGCATTTGAGTGTAACGCCTCAACGTGTGCTGCAGAGACAGCCCGGCGATCCAGCGCGCTTTAGGCCGCGGCCGCCGGAGTCGTTCGTCTAGAACTCGGTAGTACTTGCCAGCCAACTCACACCGCCGCGAAGCGCAGTGCCACGGCTGCGTGCCAGAAAGTGGGTCACGCCGCGCCCCTCGCCTGTGGTCTGGATAACTTCCGGCCGAAAGTGAAATCAATTCGTGTTCCCAGCTGTAGAGTGGGCCAATTGTGCTAAATCGCAGCTGTAATCGGATGCACTGGATGTGAGTTACATAATGGTCCGACGGAGTATTTTCAATATTTTTGCTCAAAGCTTATATTATTTTTGATCGGCGGTGGAAACTTACGAAAACAGGGCGTGTGGCGGGCATCGCCGTGTTTCTAGAGGCGAGCTATCTGGGCCGGGCCAAGGCGACGACGCAGTTCCGCATGTTCGCCCAGCTCGTTATAAGCAGTTGTCCGAATATCTCGCGCTATCTTTGAGAATTTAACTCGCACCGCCGCCTCGCTCAACGGCGTCTGCGCCAATAATGGCCAGCGTCTTAATCACACGCCACACCGGCTGTCTTGGCGGTAGACATTTGCGACGACCGAATTAGATCGGCCCAAACTTACCCGAGCAGCCGAAGTGGGTCTGATTTCTGGGCTAGCTTAGGCGGTAGTAGCACGGGCGTTGCGGGCGCCTTGTTTATCAGACGCACTGCGCGACGCACCTGGGCCCGGCACAGACGCAGTTTACGGCTCGCTGACGCCAAGAACGGCAGACGCCGGAAGATCTGCAGCCGTACGCGTAATGAGGGGCGGCCGCAGTACTGTTTGCAGGCGTCCGTGTGCATCGCCGCGGTATGAGCGCCGGGTCTAAACTCACGGACGCGCTGCAAACCACAGCGCTCTTGACCGGTTGATTCCAAAACAGCGGGAAGGACCAGGCTATTCTCTCTGGAGAACTCCCGACAAAAGGTCTCTGCTTCGCGCCGCATTTGAGTGCAACACCTCAACGTGTGCCGCCGAGACAGCCCGGCGATCCAGCGCGCTTTTGGCCGCGGCCGTCGTTTGTTTAGAACTCGGCAGTATTTGCCAGGCAACTCACACGCGAAGTGCAGCGCTGGCGCTGCGCCAGGCACACGCCAAAAATTTCGCTCTCCAGTCTGGATAACTTCCAGCTAAAAGTGAAATAAATTCGTGTTCCCAGCTGCAGAGTGGGCCAAATGAGCTAATTCGCAGCTGCAATCGGATGCACTGGATGTGAGTTACATAATTGTCCGACGGAGTATTTTCAATATTTTTTCTCGAAGCTTATTTTATTTTTGATCGGTGGAAACTTACGAAAACAGGGCGTGTGGCGGGCATCGCCGTGTTTGTAGAGGCGAGCTATCTGGGCCGGGCCAAAGCGACGGCGCGGTTCCGCATGTCAGCCCAGCTCGTTGTAAACAGTTGTCCGAATATCTCGCACTATCTCTGAGAACTTAACTCGCACCGCCGCCTCGCTCAACGGTGTCTGCACCAATTATGGGCAGCGTCTTAATCACACGCCACACCGGCTGTCTTGGCGGTGGTATTTGCGACGACCGAATTAGATCGGCCCAAACTTACTTCCGGAGCAGCCGAAGTGGGTTCGATTTCTGGGCTAGCTTAGGCGGTAGTAGCACGGGCGTTGCGGGCGCCTTGTTTATCAGACGCACTGCGCGACGCACCTGGGCCCGGCACAGACGCAGTTTACGGCTCGCTGACGCCAAGAACGGCAGACGCCGGAAGATCTGCAGCCGTACGCGTAATGAGGGGCGGCCGCAGTACTGTTTGCAGGCGTCCGTGTGCATCGCCGCGGTATGAGCGCCGGGTCTAAACTCACGGACGCGCTGCAAACCACAGCGCTCTTGACCGGTTGATTCCAAAACAGCGGGAAGGACCAGGCTATTCTCTCTGGAGAACTCCCGACAAAAGGTCTCTGCTTCGCGCCGCATTTGAGTGCAACACCTCAACGTGTGCCGCCGAGACAGCCCGGCGATCCAGCGCGCTTTTGGCCGCGGCCGTCGGAGTCGTTCGTTTAGAACTCGGCAGTATTTGCCAGGCAACTCACACCGCCGCGAAGTGCAGTGCAGTGCTAAGGCTGCGTGCCAGAAAGTGGGTCACGCCGCGCCCCTCGCCTGTGGTCTGGATAACTTCCAGCTAAAAGTGAAACCAATTCGTGTTCCCAGCTGTAGAGTGGGCCAAATGCGCTAATTCGCAGCTGTAATCGGACGCACCGGATGTGAGTTACATAATTGTCCAACGCAGCATTTTTAAATATTTTCTCGAAGCTTATTTTATTTTTGATCGGCGGAAACTTACGAAACAGGGCGTGGCGGGCATCGCCGTGCTTGTAGAGGCGAGCCATTCGGTCCGGCCAAGGCGACGACGCAGTTCCGCATGTTCGCCCAGCCTGTTAAACAGTTCTCAGAGTATCTCGCGCTATCTTTGAGAATTTAACTCGCACCGCTGCCTCGCTCAGCGGCGTCTGCACCAAGTATGGCCAGCGTCTTAATCACACGCCGCACCGGCTGTCTTGGCGGTGGTATTTGCGACGACCGAATTAGATCGGCCCAAACTTACTTGCGGAGCAGCCGAAGTGGGTTCGATTTCTGGGCTAGCTTAGGCGGTAGTAGCACGGGCGTTGCGGGCGCCTTGTTTATCAGACGCACTGCGCGACGCACCTGGGCCCGGCACAGACGCAGTTTACGGCTCGCTGACGCCAAGAACGGCAGACGCCGGAAGATCTGCAGCCGTACGCGTAATGAGGGGCGGCCGCAGTACTGTTTGCAGGCGTCCGTGTGCATCGCCGCGGTATGAGCGCCGGGTCTAAACTCACGGACGCGCTGCAAACCACAGCGCTCTTGGCCGGTTGATTCCAAAACAGCGGGAAGGACCAGGCTATTCTCTCTGGAGAACTCCCGACAAAAGGTCTCTGCTTCGCGCCGCATTTGGGTGCAACACCTCAACGTGTGCCGCCGAGACAGCCCGGCGATCCAGCGCGCTTTTGGCCGCGGCCGTCGAAGTCGTTTGTTTAGAACTCGGCAGTATTTGCCAGGCAACTCACACCGCCGCGAAGTGCAGTGCTAAGGCTGCGTGCCAGAAAGTGGGTCACGCCGCGCCTGTGGTCTGGATAACTTCCAGCTAAAAGTGAAACCAATTCGTGTTCCCAGCTGTAAAGTGGGCCAAATGCGCTAATTCGCAGCTGTAATCGGACGCACCGGATGTGAGTTACATAATTGTCCAACGCAGCATTTTTAAATATTTTCTCGAAGCTTATTTTATTTTTGATCGGCGGAAACTTACGAAAACAGGGCGTGTGGCGGGCATCGCCGTGTTTGTAGAGGCGAGCTATCTGGGTCCGGCCAAGGCGACGACGCAGTTCCGCATGTTCGCCCAGCTCGTTGTAAACAGTTCTCAGAGTATCTCGCGCTATCTTTGAGAATTTAACTCGCACCGCTGCCTCGCTCAGCGGCGTCTGCACCAATTATGGCCAGCGTCTTAATCACACGCCGCACCGGCTGTCTTGGCGGTGGTATTTGCGACGACCGAATTAGATCGGCCCAAACTTACTTCCGGAGCAGCCGAAGTGGGTTCGATTTCTGGGCTAGCTTAGGCGGGAGTAGCACGGGCGTTGCGGGCGCCTTGTTTATCAGACGCACTGCGCGACGCACCTGGGCCCGGCACAGACGCAGTTTACGGCTCGCTGACGCCAAGAACGGCAGACGCCGGAAGATCTGCAGCCGTACGCGTAATGAGGGGCGGCCGCAGTACTGTTTGCAGACGTCCGTGTGCATCGCCGCGGTATGAGCGCCGGGTCTAAACTCACGGACGCGCTGCAAACCACAGCGCTCTTGGCCGGTTGATTCCAAAACAGCGGGAAGGACCAGGCTATTCTCTCTGGAGAACTCCCGACAAAAGGTCTCTGCTTCGCGCCGCATTTGAGTGCAACACCTCAACGTGTGCCGCCGAGACAGCCCGGCGATCCAGCGCGCTTTTGGCCGCGGCCGTCGGAGTCGTTCGTTTAGAACTCGGCAGTATTTGCCAGGCAACTCACACCGCCGCGAAGTGCAGTGCTAAGGCTGCGTGCCAGAAAGTGGGTCACGCCGCGCCCCTCGCCTGTGGTCTGGATAACTTCCAGCTAAAAGTGAAACCAATTCGTGTTCCCAGCTGTAGAGTGGGCCAAATGCGCTAATTCGCAGCTGTAATCGGACGCACCGGGTGTGAGTTACATAATTGTCCAACGCAGCATTTTTAAATATTTTCTCGAAGCTTATTTTATTTTTGATCGGCGGAAACTTACGAAAACAGGGCGTGTGGCGGGCATCGCCGTGTTTGTAGAGGCGAGCTATCTGGGTCCGGCCAAGGCGACGACGCAGTTCCGCATGTTCGCCCAGCTCGTTGTAAACAGTTCTCAGAGTATCTCGCGCTATCTTTGAGAATTTAACTCGCACCGCTGCCTCGCTCAGCGGCGTCTGCACCAATTATGGCCAGCGTCTTAATCACACGCCGCACCGGCTGTCTTGGCGGTGGTATTTGCGACGACCGAATTAGATCGGCCCAAACTTACTTCCGGAGCAGCCGAAGTGGGTTCGATTTCTGGGCTAGCTTAGGCGGTAGTAGTACGGGCGTTGCGGGCGCCTTGTTTATCAGACGCACTGCGCGACGCACCTGGGCCCGGCACAGACGCAGTTTACGGCTCGCTGACGCCAAGAACGGCAGACGCCGGAAGATCTGCAGCCGTACGCGTAATGAGGGGCGGCCGCAGTACTGTTTGCAGGCGTCCGTGTGCATCGCCGCGGTATGAGCGCCGGGTCTAAACTCACGGACGCGCTGCAAACCACAGCGCTCTTGGCCGGTTGATTCCAAAACAGCGGGAAGGACCAGGCTATTCTCTCTGGAGAACTCCCGACAAAAGGTCTCTGCTTCGCGCCGCATTTGAGTGCAACACCTCAACGTGTGCCGCCGAGACAGCCCGGCGATCCAGCGCGCTTTTGGCCGCGGCCGTCGGAGTCGTTCGTTTAGAACTCGGCAGTATTTGCCAGGCAACTCACACCGCCGCGAAGTGCAGTGCTAAGGCTGCGTGCCAGAAAGTGGGTCACGCCGCGCCTGTGGTCTGGATAACTTCCAGCTAAAAGTGAAACCAATTCGTGTTCCCAGCTGTAGAGTGGGCCAAATGCGCTAATTCGCAGCTGTAATCGGACGCACCGGATGTGAGTTACATAATTGTCCAACGCAGCATTTTTAAATATTTTCTCGAAGCTTATTTTATTTTTGATCGGCGGAAACTTACGAAAACAGGGCGTGTGGCGGGCATCGCCGTGTTTGTAGAGGCGAGCTATCTGGGGCCGGCCAAGGCGACGACGCAGTTCCGCATGTTCGCCCAGCTCGTTGTAAACAGTTCTCAGAGTATCTCGCGCTATCTTTGAGAATTTAACTCGCACCGCTGCCTCGCTCAGCGGCGTCTGCACCAATTATGGCCAGCGTCTTAATCACACGCCGCACCGGCTGTCTTGGCGGTGGTATTTGCGACGACCGAATTAGATCGGCCCAAACTTACTTCCGGAGCAGCCGAAGTGGGTTCGATTTCTGGGCTAGCTTAGGCGGTAGTAGTACGGGCGTTGCGGGCGCCTTGTTTATCAGACGCACTGCGCGACGCACCTGGGCCCGGCACAGACGCAGTTTACGGCTCGCTGACGCCAAGAACGGCAGACGCCGGAAGATCTGCAGCCGTACGCGTAATGAGGGGCGGCCGCAGTACTGTTTGCAGGCGTCCGTGTGCATCGCCGCGGCATGAGCGCCGGGTCTAAACTCACGGACGCGCTGCAAACCACAGCGCTCTTGGCCGGTTGATTCCAAAACAGCGGGAAGGACCAGGCTATTCTCTCTGGAGAACTCCCGACAAAAGGTCTCTGCTTCGCGCCGCAAACATTTATAATATCGATATGCTGCTATATATTTGATAATACTATATAATATTGTATATAAATATGTATATAATAATATATTTATATAATATTGTATACACATCTAAATACATGAGATGATCAACGTAAATTGAAACCACCGCATAGAAAATAATTGATTTCGAAGAGATTCAACACGTTACACATTAATTCGTTTTTTGGTACAACTTTTAAAGTCACTCGAATAAGATTCTGTTTTCTTCGCTCAGACTTTATACTTCCTGGATTGAGCACCCTTTCAAATTCAGTGGATATTCCCCACTTATCCAAATAATTTTCCCATCTTTTCCCTTCAATACAACACACTTGTCGAAATACTCGATTTTTTAATTGTTTTTGTTCACGTGTATTTAGTCTGGAACTTCAAATTTAGTCAGTTTAATCGCTTCTTTCCTGCCTTTCATCCACTAAATCGCATCTCCATTCTGATCAAGAGCGTGAATATCTTTACCAAACCCACAAATTTTTAGTGGCTCTGTGTACTAATACGATTGCTCTTCTACTCCAGCTAATGATACTTTCACGCAGCCATCATAACCACAAGAAATTAGGCGTTTCGAGTCTGAACTAAAGTTAACGTACGTCACAGCTCCTGAATGACCTGTAAATGTTGATATAAGCTCACCCGAAGATGCATCCCATATTATAGATGTGTTGTCGTAACTAGAAGAACCGACATATTTAAAATCAGGACTGAAGCATACTGAAGATACTCGATCAAGATGACCGCTAAGAGACTTTATAGACTCTTCAAAGACCGCATTCCACACACGAATCGTGCGGTCCCATCCTCCAGAAACAAATGTGTCATCGTCCATAAATGTAAGAGAGCGAACTGTGGAAGAGTGACCCACAAAAGATTTAATCATCTCGCTGGTGTGGATATTCCACATTCCTACAGACTCGTCTGCACTAGAGCTTATCAAAATATCAGATGTGGAATTCAAGGCTAGGCCCGTTACTGTGTCCTTGTGTCCAGAAAGAGTCTTTATCAACTGGGCTGTCCTATAATTCCACACACAGATACAATAATCCTGACTTCCACTAATCAATGAGTCCGGATTATTGTTATCAAATATTAAACTGTAGACCGCCCCACGATGACCCTCTAATGACTGCAAAAGCTCTCCTGATTATGCATCCCATAATTTAATTGTTTTGTCGCTGCTTCCAGTCGCGATCACAGTACCTTGGACATTGTAAGAAACTGTATACACATCATTTATGTGACCTTTTAAGATATATTTCTCCTTACCAGTTTCCAAATCCCAAACTTTGGCTGTTGTATCACAGCTACCACTTACCATGCTCTTTCCATCTGGGCTCACAGCTACACAGTTTATTGCACTTGTATGGCCTTAAAATGTTTTGACTATTTTCTCCTAACTTATGTCCCACATGATAATTGTTTTATCATCGCTTCCGCTTACAATATAATTTTAATTTAGACAAAATGCCAAACTTGTGACTTGTTCTTCGTGTCCCTTAAGTGTTTTGATTAGTTTCCCGTTTTTATTCCAAATTTTAACATGTTTTTTACCATCTCCACTAGCAATTAGTTAACTTCGTTTATCGAAAACCACACAATCCACGAGACTTCCGACTTTTATTTGTATTTTCGCTCCAAAGTCGACTCCTTCCATCTTGGCTCCGTCAAATTTGGAGCCTGCGAGCCATGCTTGTTGGAAATTTGCATTTGTTAAGTCAGCCCTAGAGAAATTTACGCTATCCATGAGAGCCGCTCCTAAGTTTGCATCTGGGATGTTCGTATCGGAAAGATCTAATCCGGTAAAGTTGAAATCAGCTTCATTAAGTATGGTTATTGCATTTGAGGCTGCGATGGCAAGTTCTGGTTTGTTTTTAGACATTTAAATAATTTAAATAAGCAATTTATCTGTACCAGTTTGTTTAATCATATGTTCACCAATGAACTGTAATACCTCATGGTTTTTGATGAAAAACTTGTTGAAGGCTGAGTCCAACCCGTTATTGTCGGCATCTGCGGCTGAGATTAGCTCCGCCTGCTGTAGCGCCCCTACTGAGGCAAAGTAGTACTGAAGTGATTTGTAGATGAAGCTGTACTGTTAGTTTTGCATGTTGATCGGAACGCCGAGAATAACTGTGTTTGTAAATGGATCAGTACTCGCGAAATACTCGGTCCACTTTTCTTTCTGTTCAGCATCTGCACAATCCACAATGGTGACTTTCTCCTGAATCATTTTGTTTGCGATGCTCACGGACATGACTTGGTACTCATCCCTGATATTCTGGATATTCTGCGAGTTCGTGTTATTCTCCTCCTTCGCACTCTGGGTCTCGAACCACTGGTTCGCAAATTCCTCATACAGATCAACGGCGATGAGTTCCTGCTGCTTCTCAGATTTGCTTATGTTTTCTCTCTTCTGCACGAGACCAGGTAGAAGTTGCACGATCATGGCCAGAATCTGAGGGGTCTCTATCAGCTAACGCACACCAGGGATTGTTTTGATGTTTTGGATATACTGCTGTGTATCAGACCACTTCTGGGACTTACCGTTTCTAATATATAGATCTATGTATTGCAGAATTTGCGCGTCGTCAAAGTTCTGGAGTTGCACCTCCACCAACATACTCTGCTTGCTTGTCGGAACGAAGAACTTCTAGTATGCAGGCTTTACGGTCAGATGGGCGCTTCTGCTCATGAAAAGCACCTTGCACTGGTCCCACTGCTAAATTTTGTTGGAAATGTATAAGTTAGCGTACGTTTATAACTCATCATATCCATCCATGATGAACAAAATCTTTTGTTTGGAATCTTTCAACGCGTTGACTTCATTGTCCTTCAAATCCATTTTTATTTGTTTGAGGGTACTTTCTACCACTTTATGCTCCCAGTTCATCAGTGAAGGCAGATAAATATAAAGTGGGATGAAATCAGATTCCATGAAATCTTTGACTAACTGCTTGGCGATGGTTGTTTTACCGCTTCCAGCTCCACCATGAATGAGCATAACCTTCTTGTCAGAAGTGACGAACTCTTTTACTTCGTTTTAAACTACGACTTTCTGGTTAGCAACGAGTCCAAGTTATGGTATATAGTTTTCTATTTCTGCTTTCCAACCTTCAATTTGTTTCTGAATATATTTTTTCATCATCTACACCATTTCAGGAGCATTCTATCCCTAGACAGCCTTTTAAATTCGACTCGCTTGTGCATTCATGTTTTGGATGATTTCAGTTTGTTATTAAAGCTTTTTATCTGCTTCTTAGATCACATTTAACTTGAGATTGAAATTATCTGCCATTTGCTTTAGGTTGTCCAGATTTTCGACTTGCTTCTTCTTTTCCTCTTCGTATTAGTGCTTAAGACTTTGCAATTCTGTTTGGTCGTTTGATTTTTGCATTTTGGCCTCGATGGAATCTAGGAGTTTTTGTTGTTCTGAAACCTCTGCTTCTGCTTATTCACTGGACCAGTTTTGAACGAGCTTTTCCCGCACCTTTTTAACATACACTTCGTTTCTGAGAGTTTTCAGAACAAGCGGGTTCTTCTCCTTAAAGTTCATTTGGCCTAAAATCTTTGCAGCTCCTTTCGAGGTTGCTTCATTTTTTGAAGTGGTGAGCGTAATTAATACAGTCGCAACTTTTTCTCGAACTCGCCAAGCGTGTGTTCCGTATGAAATTAAATATAAAGTATCTAAGTGTTTAAATGATTCTGTAGGGTCTACTGAATCAACTTCTTTCATCAAATAATCTTCGATAGAGTCCAAACAAGCAAACAACACATGCCAGTCACCCTTCAAGTTTTCATGAAGTAATTAGAATATAACTTCAATTAACTGTGCTTTGGTGTATTAGATTGTCATTACTTTCAAGTACCAAAGTTCGTTCAGCTTATTTCCACTGAAGGTGACAAGTTGTTTTACAAGTGTGATAGCGAGGGCTTTCATATCGTCCCAAGACCCGCCTTTAGCGGCTTGTGCTGCTGACATCATTTACTTCGCATAGTCAACTATTTATCCGCTCATATCTGTTTGACCCATTGACAAAACTTTTAGACCAGCTTCGATGCAGTCCAGTTCGAACTCAAGTCCATTTTACTCTATTTTCTTATTATTAATTAAATTTCTTACAGCAGTTACAGAGTCGATCCAAGCTTACTATTATGAAGTTGCGACTTTAATTCCAGATTCCTTATTTTTAAAGTAAACTCGGTGCATCATACGTGTACATATGGATGCGATCTCCCGTTTTTTGTAAGCTTCAAGTCCGATGACATCATTGCTCGTTAAAACGGTAAGCAAATCAGTTAAGTGCTTCATCGGGTTGTCACATTTGATGTTGTCTCCTTGAAGCGATGCGTTAAGTTTTTAAATCGCGTCCATGTATGCGTTTTCATCAGCCGAGCCAAGGCCATCGGTTAATGAACCTATCAACGTGTAAATTTCGGAATCTTTCCCGTCATCGTCGCTTATTTTGAGCGTTTAATTTATTGGTTTTGTCTTTCCCGAAATTTATTCGGTATTGGCTGTTTGAACACTATTGGCGGAACCACATCCCATTTTGATGGAAGTGGTAATTATGTACGTAAACAGGCATATATTTGCTATAATGCAAAAATATTAGTAAATTAAATATTAGTCAAAAAATGTTAGTCATGTTGGTTAGATATAATTGGTCACATATACATTGAATCATTCATTTTTGGCGATTTTAACATCAACGAAACTGTTTTCGTTTTTGTAGGTGAAGCATTTGGCGTAGCTGGTGTTTGTGGCGATGAATTCCGATTGGCTTGTGAAGATTACTTTGCACTTCCACTTTTGCATGTTGTTCGTTGCGTAGAGATTTTTGAACGTCTTTGTCTTCTCGTATCCGTCGATTATGAGCACGAATTCAGCGGCGTCCTTGAATTTATCGATTTCAGCGGCCGAGAGCCTCAAATCGCTCAGCGCGCCTTCAATTACTTTCATTTTGTTACTGCAGCTCTCCATGTCAACGTAAACTGGGATTTTGTTCATTTCGAGCATTTTCTATGAGAAGAATTTGCAAAAAGTGCTCTTACCGGATTGTTCGGCCCCCTGAATGAGCATAGTGAGCTTATCCGAATTTATGAACTAGATTGTTGCTTCGAGAAGGTCCGTTTTATCTGCGCATGATAGAGGGGTGTATTGTGTTATTTCATCAGCCCACGAATCAACGTTTTAACGGATGTTATTAATAACTGTTTACAATATAACAGAGTCGTCGCGGCCGAGCAGTGCGGTCTCGACGTTTTTAAGCGTGTCGCTAATATTCCCGAGCATAGCAGCTTGCTTCTCCAGCTGCTTGTTAATGTCGTCCACGAAGCCGATCTGCACATCCAAGGTTTTACTCAAAGCCTAAAATGACTCCATCGCCTCTTTTTGCGCTTTGGCCTCCTCTTCGTACTGCTGCTTATATAGCTAAACGGATGCCTGATCGTTGTTCTGCGCAGCCTGCTTAACAAGAGCCTCAATCCTGTCCAATTATTCCTGCTGTTTTCTGGCGGCAGCTTCCTCGTCTGTTTCCTTCGCCTTCCACTCTTTCTGTAGCCTGGCCTTCACGGACTTTATATAATCCGGATTCTAAAGTGTTTTCTTCACATCCGAGTTCTTCTCCTTTATCTGGAGATCTAATAATACTTTTGTCAGCTTATCACCATAGGTTTTGTTGTCAGCTTGCTCAATGCAGATCTGAGCTACCTTTTCACGAAGTCTCCATCCACAAAGAGAAGTTTCCTGCAATGAAAACTGCTCTACCATTTTAATGGCTTCTGTTAGATCAAGTTTCTTGCATTCGAGTTTTCCAGCGTCGATTTGTATGTCGGTATCTATTGCTTTAGAAATAGCGTGCAGGCCAGCATAACACACATGCCAGTCACCGTTTTTAGATTCTGTTAAAATCTAAATAACTTATCCAAGCATTTCCTAGTTAATCGCTGACAAACCATGCGTATAAGACATTGCCATCACTTTGAGGTACCAGAACTCATTCATCTTGTTACTAGTACCTCCATATGTTATTAGCATGCCAAGCATGTCTTTACCCAAAGATATTAAGCCGCTATAATCGCCCTTGACAGCGTTTATTGAGGCGGTTATCATTTGTTGAACTATACCCATAACTTTGTCCTTTATATCGTTTTATCCGATTGAAAGCACGTTAATTCCAGCACGCATGCAGTCTATTTCAAACTCAAGGCCATTTTAGCGAATCAGTTTGTTGTTTATTAGGTTCTCAACTTGTTTAATCTAATCCAGCCAGCCGTCTTTGACGCTTTGTGCAACTGGAATTCCTTGTTACTTGTTCTTAAGGTACACACGATGGATCATCTTACCAGCTATATCGGCGATTTCTCTTTTCTTCCAGGCGTCAATTCCCATAGCATCTGTTCCAGAGAGAAAGCTCATAATATCTGTAAAGTGTTTAATTGGATTATCACATTTTATTTAGTTACCTGCGAGGATTTTTTGAAGTTGTTGGATCGCTTCCATGTACATATCGACATCCCCGCCAGCGACACCGCTAGAAAGATTTCCAATGTATTTATAAACTTCGGAGTCGTTGCCATCATCGTCGCTTATTTGCAAAGTTTGTTTGACATCTACTCCGCTGTACTTTTACGGCAGGGTATCAATATTGTTGGCGCAACCCATATATGGTGTGGAAATAATGCATATATGGTGTAATAAAATGCAGTGTAATAAAAAACTTTTCATATCTAATTTTTAATATTTTTCTTTGCTATTTCTAAATGTTCCAGTTTGGCCTATTTCAGGTTGATTTCTCCCTTTTCCAGTTTCCCATATATTAAATATCGTTCAGTGAAGTTGACAGCACCGATTATTGCGCTCAGCACATCACCAATAATGAATGCGTAGTAAATTCCTTTCTGATCTTAAAGTGTCAAGCACAAAATGGCTTCGAAAACCACTATGAACACCAGTCTTGAGATCTGCACCAGAAACGCCTTCATCGGCTTCTGCTCCATCTGGTTGATGTCGTTCACGCACAAGAAGCAGCTCATCACTGGCATGCACGCGTTGAAGCACCTGAACCCGAACGAAACGTCATCAGCTTGTGGTTCGTACCCCTGCATGAGCCAGAAACAAAATTTATCAATAAAAATATTTAGAATTATCCAACAAATAAGACCAGTTCCACTCTACCAGATTAAAGTTTTGAGCATCGCCTCTCTCATTCTCTTCCAATTTTTTGCGCCAAGTGCATATCCAAATATAGGCCCAAACGCTTATCCGAATGACTGGTTGAACACGTGAATAAGAGGCGACATTTACGAAACAATGCCCAAAGTGGATATGTTAAACTCTGTTTACTTGAGTGAGGATGCGATTTTGGAGAGTAAAACGTTTGCAGTTACTTTTATAACTGGACCTTGGAATTGACCCAGCCAGTCAGGCACTGAGTAGTAAATGATCTTCAAAAGAATTTTGAAACTTATATTAACCTTTTTCAAAGAAGCAAACTTAAGCTTAAACTGCTTAAAAGAGCGCTTAAACGGAATAAAGAGGAATATTACCGCTATAGAGCACACAGCATTCGCAATCACTGGAGCAATTGCGCAGTAATACAAGGAAGGTGTTTCCCGCACAATCGTGTAATAAAACGCATAAAATAAGCCTAGCTGAAGAGTAGCTGTTATTACTTGCTTAACTGCATTGAACATGGATCTAGACGTAGCCCTGAGGATGTTCCCGAAGCCGTAGTTGATGAAGTAGAACACGGTCCCGCACGAGAAGATGACCAACCCGTACTGGTACGCGTACTCCGCCATCTCAGACCCGGCCGGCGCACCGAGGAGCACTACGATCTGTCTCAACCAGGGAAGCGTACACAGCGGAACCAAAACGATCACGAAAAAGTACAGAACCATGAAGTGCATCAGATACTTCTGGGCCGTTTTCATGTCCTTAGACCCAAACGCTGGCGAAATGAAAGAAACGACCCCACCCGAAAGACCCACCGCGATGTACATCGTCAGCATCAACTCGAGCGGCTGCACGATGGAATACGCAGAAAGACCTATGTTACCCATAATTTCCTTTTAAATATTTGCTTGTATGCTATTTGTTATTGCAGACACAACATTCGCCATTATTGCTGGTAATGCAAAAGTCCAGATTAAGTTTGACACTTTCATATCCCGAAGCCGATTCACGATTTTGTCATTGTTTTCACTGTCAAAACTACGAGCAGACTACAATTATTCACTTGCTACAGTGACATCAGAATTTAAAAAGTCATTGTTCATCTTCGGTGTGAAAATTATACTTAGTGTCTCAAATACGTCATACAATTATAAAATATGCATATTTGTTTGAATATTGAATGAATAGTTTAAAGTTTGAAAATATATAAAATAACTTATAAAGTAACTGTACTATAATTTACATATAAATAATAATATAATCTTATTAACTTTAGCACAATATTTTTGAATACAATCAGGAGTTTTAAATTTAAGCTATCACCATTAATCCCAGTTTAAATATTCCCTATAAAAAGTTTTAATTTAAACAGATTCGAGATCCATGTGTGATAAACAGAAAATGGTGACCACTTGACGTAATTTATGGTGAATTTGTAAAATATATTTGTAGAAAGGTAATCTTGCATTTTTAATTCTTCTTATCCCTTTGATGGTTAAAATGACGTTGCATTCATTATCATTTTATATCATTTGCATGCTTTTCTTATCAATATTATTCTTATCTCAATAAACTCAATGAAAATAAATGTTCAATGAATATAATCAGTTTAACAATCACTAGTGATTTCTTAATAAAGCTTATTCTTCTATTCATTCAAAGTACTGTTGAATTTCCATTTCTATATCAATATAATATGAATCATCATTTGCTTAAGGAATCGGAAATACTCTCAAGTTATTTAAAGTTTCACAATTTATTTCAGTTTGCTATTTTTTATAAAATATATTTCCAACACGCTTTGCTTAGTCTTTAGAATGTTATCTATTTTATTTTTTCGTTAATCGTTCAACAATATTAGTAACTCCATTATTTAATTACGGTTAAATATTTTATAGTGGGTTGAATCTCGATTTCTGTATTTAACTAATTGGTTTTAGCTAGTAATTCATTATGGAGGTGGTTAGCATAGAACTTCATATTATATGTAAATAATATTAATATTAGTTAATTCTAAACATATTGGTAATTCTAAACAATATGTAATTCTAGACGAAGGGTTAGTTAAATGTTATAAATTATTTAATATCATATAATATTCCTGTTAATATTAATATTTTTATTACCTGGCAGCTAATTTGATACACATAGTAAATACATTAAAGCTGTTACATAAATGAGGAAGCAGAATCACTTAGATTGGAAAAAAGATGAAAACCATTTTAATTAACTGGAAATTCACTAACCACGAGAATTATTAAAGTATATATTATTTTTACTTGGCAGATTTAAAAAAATCTGTGCATATAAATTATGTAACCTAACTGGTATAATTTATACCAGTTAGGTTACCATTATACCGTATAATGTACACCACGAAAAACATGTGCATTAAATTAAAATACACAGAAAACAGACGTTTTCATAAAAAACTAACATCAAACACGCTATATTATACATTTATACGAGTTAATGCAATTTATCCACACCAAATGAGTACAAATGAATTAAACAAGAATTTGTTAGAGTCTGCATCAACTATAAACACAGAATCTTTTATTAACTCTGAATTATATCGTAATAGCAATTCTATGAATGATAAAATAGTAAATCGTCTTTAGGACATGTCAATAAACAAACTTTTGTGGTAATTCGCATTACCAGCCATATTAGCTAATACGGTCTCTGCGGTTACCAATGGTCTCTAAACGACTGTTCAAAAGAATATAATGGGAAATGATGGCATCTCGGCCCAATCCATCGTGCAGCCGCTCGAGTTGATGCTGACGATGTACATCGCGGTGGGTCTTTCGGGTGGGGTCGTTTCTTTCATTTCGCCAGCGTTTGGGTCTAAGGACATGAAAACGGCCCAGAAGTATCTGATGCACTTCATGGTTCTGTACTTTTTCGTGATCGTTTTGGTTCCGCTGTGTACGCTTCCCTGGTTGAGACAGATCGTAGTGCTCCTCGGTGCGCCGGCCGGGTCTGAGATGGCGGAGTACGCGTACCAGTACGGGTTGGTCATCTTCTCGTGCGGGACCGTGTTCTACTTCATCAACTACGGCTTCGGGAACATCCTCAGGGCTACGTCTAGATCTGTTTTTAACGCGGTCAAGCAGATTATAACGGCCACGCTCTAGTTGTGTTTTATATACATTTTTTATTACACGATAGTAAAGCAGCATCCTTCTTTGTACTATTCAGCTCTTTCTCCGGTTTTGGCGAACGCGTTGTGTGCGGTGCCTGTGATTCTGCTTTTTATTCCCTTTAAGAAGCATTTTACGAATTTTAAGCTTAAGTTTGCGAAAACGCAGATTTAATTTAAATTTCTCGCGCAGATTATTTACTATTCGATTCCGGACATGCTAACGCAGTTCTAAACCCCGCTTATTGTAACCGTAGCCAACATCCTCCTCTCAAAAGTATCCATTTCGGACGCGGAAACCACTCAGTGGATCTCGAATTTGGGAATCGTTTATCAACTTTCAGCTCTGATATAAGTTACAAATCAGTCGTTCAGTTACGCGTTCGGGCCCATATTCGGTTACGCGCTCGGAGCGAAAAACTGGAAGAGAATTCGGGAGATTATGTTGAAAACGCTTCTTTGGCAGACTGGAACGGGCTTAGCGTGCTGGATACTTCTAAATATTTTTGTTGATAAATTTTGCTTGAACTTGATGCAAGGGTACATTCCGCAGGCTGATGACGTTTCGTTCGGGTTCAGGTGCTTCAACGCGTGCATGCCAGTGATGAGCTGCTTCTTGTGCGTGAACGACATCAACCAGATGGAGCAGAAGCCGATGAAGGCGTTTCTGGTGCAGATCTCAAGACTGGTGTTCATAGTGGTTTTCGAAGCCATTTTGTGCTTGACACTTTAAGATCAGAAAGGAATTTACTACGCATTCATTATTGGTGACGTGCTGAGCGCAATAATCGGTGCTGTCAACTTCACTGAACGCTACTTAATATATGGGAAACTTGAAAAGGGAGAAATAACAGCAGAATAGGCTGGACTCGGAGACAAGAGCGGTAACAAAAAGAAAATGAAGGACAAACTTTATGAACAAGTCGACGCCATGTGCGAAGATGATAAATCAGACGAGATTAAATGAGAAATATTTATATTTTTGCTTTAACTAGTTAGAAAATAGTGTAAACACAGTCTTAGATTCTTTGATTATTAACGGAGATTCTATGAAAAGATTTGACGGGTGAGAACGCAACGTGGTATTTTGTAAAATGAATAAAGAAAAGCACTCATAGAACTGTCAAAATATCCAGTCGCATGATTTGGAGACGGGCCATTTGATGTAAATTCAACAGTTTAACTTAACATACTAACTATCGATAAATAATAATCATTAATGTTGTAGTTACCCATTAAAAGCTAAAACTGTTAATGAAGAATCTCATATCATATTCATGGGTGTGTTCTTCGGTTCTTCAACCCTTGTGCTTTGCATCACAGCGATTTGAAGCTTTCCACAATAACTAGCGTTCGGAACGACCAGCTCTGGGCTAGATTAAATAATCTCTTCTGAACTCACCTTGCGCAGCTGAATGTGGTACCTTGGAGTTGATTTGAACAACTTATGCATTGGAACGCTGCTAAGCCCTACAAGGCTCAATAATAATGCAGAACTCTTTTTCTGGTACCACTTCAGTTCTTATTGGCCGTTATGAATGATGAAAACGGGTGAAAATTATGGAAACGCTATTTGTTCAGTGCAAACTGCAAAGTGGTCCAGGTAGTGGTACTCATTAAACAGGAACTTCTTCTGTTAGTGAATTTGCTCCCTATTTTTCGCAGAATACTCGGTTATAAGCTGGTGCGTGCAGAGAAGCAGATTTGAAGAGTTGAAATCGTGCACGATGGGCGCCGTACAGTCTTGGAACGGGCTTATGTTGGCTGCATGCATAGCGACGTTATTTGACACTATCCTGTTCTACACCTTCGTGTGCACTTACGCACTGTTGGTTGATTTAGTACTCTGGACTACAGAAGAGGAACCTGAAGTTTGAGTCGTGTCTACTGTTTGAGAAACAGTGGTTTTAGTCTGCACATCTATGTTTTGGTGTTCATTCGAAAGTCGCACCATCACGCTTGGCAAAGCCTGTCTCATTTGTGGGATGATTGCATTGTAATGCACTCGGTTCCTAATATGACCGTAAATAGGAGCTTAGCTCACAACACAGCACTGGAACATCATGAATATTATGTATACGGCGGGGATCAAAATGACTATAAACGAGTTGTCCACTTTCACTGTTGCTACTATAGCTGCGATAAGCAAAACAATCTGGAGCAACCCATAAAAAGTGGTACTAGCTAAACTTCCTTTAAAATACGGGTCTTGCTATTGTTGATGTTAAGGTGTAGTATCATTTTGCACAATTCCGGTTGACATTATGAAAGTGAAGTGAAATATATTTCGGCAACTGCGCTCACAAATGCTCTTAACATTTATATATTGTCAATTCATTATAAGTTTATAGTGTGCACTTTAGAAGTCTATTTTAGACTTAAAATGACTTAACGTAACATTGAATTATATTCTAAATATTAACAAGATAACTATATTTCATAACTATAGGATAACTATATTTCATATAAAATATTACATTTAGTACAATCTTATACTATACAATCCTGTACAATCTTATAAGATGATCTAAATGAACAAGCAATACTCAGTCGGTTAAATATATCTTAATAATTGATTTTTGATATAAATAATATGAATATGCTCAGCTACAACAACGTTACACAAAACGCCTTTTATAAATTGTTGTTGAAACATGTCACTCACTATTAACAGGATGGTTAAGAAATTTGTTCAGTACTGATTTATTTTAGACTTAACATTGAAAATTAGTATTCAAAACAACGATCATTACAACAATCATATTGAACTAAAACTTCTTTCTTTTAATAAATATATGTTCTAATATAATTATAAATATATGTTGTCTTCTATAACTTTATTAGTATTAAGATACATTGAAAATTAATAAGAAAAATAATGCAGTTAGAATATTCTTTTAAATAATTAACACTATTAGTATTGTTAAAAAGGAAAGCAGTTAAATAATATTTTGGTTAGTAATATTTCGATGCAATCATAATCATCGAATAAATAGCAGAACATATTCTTAAGTACTGATACAATGAAGTAGTCATAAATAGTAAGTGTGATAAGCAATGATAATAATTTTGCAGTGTTCGGCTTTAACAAGGATATTCAATAGATTTAGTAATCAACTGTTAATATCACAATCAGTTATTAAACCTATATAAGTGCATTGATTTGTTTTTAGTGCGATATTAAAATATCATCTTCTGTTTTGGTATTTATAGCTTCCGGTTAATCTTTATCAGGGTTGATGTCTGTTTCTGGTTTATTGATTAATTTAACAGATACCTCATTGTAGTACAGATTTTCGAGCTAATACTCAGCTGGTTTGGTAATTAACATGTCCCAACAATTGAATTTTGATATAAATAACATGAAAATTCTCGGCTACAACGTAGTGCCTAACGCCCTTTTAATTTAATATTCGAATATCTCACTTACTATTAATACAACTAATGTACAAGTGTGTTCAAACTCCATTTCAAATTAAATATAATTTTCTTCCCCTTTAATCTTTTAATGCGAAAATATCTGTGAAAATGAAGATGTTTTTGTTTACGGAATTTGTGCGAACTCCCTTGTAAACGGACAGATGCAAAATTATTCTTTAAGATGTGTTGATCCG
The DNA here is from genome assembly GCA_963988835.1 of Hexamita inflata. Lineage (NCBI taxonomy): Eukaryota > Fornicata > Diplomonadida > Hexamitidae > Hexamita > Hexamita inflata. The sequence goes on along the minus strand of CAXDID010000638.1, from coordinate 44,232 downwards.
TTTGTATTTAACAGATCTCAGTGCGTTTGCAAAGAGTAATATTTACTAAACGGGACGAAGTGCATTGAAGTTATATTTTAGTTGAATCAATTGCTAAATTAAAGTTAAGAGAATTTGCAATAAATAATTATTAATACTGAATCCATTATTAAGCTAAAATAAGATTTTGATGAGTTGAAGAATAGTGTTGAAAGTAATTTAGCTGAAAGTTAAAACGCTGTTATACAGATAATACAGAAATAGGAGTAATATATTACTGAGAATACGAGTGCGCTGAATGCATCAATTCGTAATTTAGATTAACACATATTTAATAACGCATCTATATTAGATTAAAGGATTCAAAATAATGCAACCTTTTTATATAATACTTTGAAAAGTAATATTAGTAATTTAGTATAACTAATCAATTAAAGCCATACTCAACTAAACACAATAATACTGAGTGTAAATTTTAGTGTAAATAATTAAATCACTGATATCACTTAATCAGTGTATTAATTGAATAAAAATTTACTTAGTAATATTTCTCTGACAAATAATAGTATAAATAATATTTTTAATAACATTGAACAACATATTTTTGAAAACATATCAATATTAGATGACAGATTGAACTCAAATGCATCTATTTTAGATTAGCGCATATTTAGTAATGCGACAGCGATTTATGCGGCATTAGTGGCAAATATAAGTTAGAAAGATTAATAAATATAAGAGTTATCAGATTAACTAGCATAATTGCAAGGGTTAATCATGAATACAAAGGAATATGTTCTGTAATTTTAAAATAAATAAGTTCTATACACCTTTAAGCTGTTTGATATTGCTAAAATTACTAACTCATTAACATCTTCTAATTTTTCATCAGGGTTCGCATTCAGTTCATAATATATATAAAATGCATTTATAGATGTGTTTTCGATTGGTTCCAGTTTCACACTGTGTCAAACATAAAATACATTTAATAATATTAAAATACAACTTGGAGATATTTCTTTCAATTCTTCTAGTTCAATAATTTCATAGAGTACACATTTGACTATAAACTAGATGGGTATTGTTTCAAATCAAAGGACACAACTAAGTATTAGTTCAGGAAGTGTATTAAGTCTTATTTAGTGTACAGCAACTTCATCAAATATTACTAACATGTATTTAAATATATAAATGAATGCAACTTCATATGGATCGTTGAATTTGATTAATAATGTAAACGGATATCTGAGCATATTAGGATGTCACATCAGTGGAATGTATTATAGTTCAAATACAATGACCTTATCAATAAATTAGGGAATAAATAGTATTATTTCACTCAATTACATATATGTAACTCCATAAACATACACAGCAGGGAATTTATCTTCATATTTAATGGCTATCGTTAACAATAGTAGAATTTATGTAGGTAACATTTACATAAATGTCGGAAACGCTTCAAATGAAAACATATTTTGCTAAATTTCGACTTTATAAACAAAATATTTGTTATTTGGTTAATTAGTATCAATATTAAATAATTCATAATTAGATATCATTAATACTTTCGTAAACTAATACGAATAATTTAACACATAATTTACAAACTAGTCTGGATTATTTGTTGGTGTTAGTAATAATTCAAAGATAAATGTTATTTAAACTAATGTTATTGATCATATTTTGTCTAATGTAAATTCGTAGTTCAATATGTTTGGACTTATTGGATTAAGTTATGGAGCATTACATATTGAGACACTATCTACTATTTACTAGTTATATAACAGTACATATTATAATTACGTTGGTGTATTTGGATACGTTAATGGTACATCTTCTGATTTTACAAATGTACTAATTCAATTATCTATTGGTTAGCAATAAGTAGGCCAATGTGTTGGTGCGTTAGCCGGTGCATTGCACGCATTAATCTAAAATATACAAAGTTTAACTATTTAAAACTCATATATCACTTCATCTACTAGGGTTGGTTTCGTAGCGTCTATATGTTCAAATATTAATATAAACATGGTTAGTATCCGCGATTCAACTATTAATTGTTCACACAATATATTGAGTTCATCTAATTCAGCAATATCGGGAAGTGTTTTTGGATAAGTTCTTGATTAAAATTCGTAAAGAAATAACTAATTATTTGTAAAAATTCAATCATGTATTATTTAAAGTATAACTATATACTGTTTTCACAATCTCACTTGGTCTTTGGCTGGCGGATTAATTGGAGACTCTCATATTACTCCACTTTCTATTTAATATACAATTGTAAATAAATCAGATGTTGAAGCATATGGTCCTGTGACAAATGTTGTTGCTTCAAGTGGTTTGGTTTCATTTTTATATAATTAGACAAAGATTGAATTATTTAATATAAAGGTGTCCAACAGTAATATAAAAGCTTCAAGTGATACTAGCTAATCTTAGTCTTGCTCTGGTATATTTTCTCATGTTATGTATAGTACAGATGTTAGTTCTATCACATTATATTTAAGTAATTCAATAGTAACAAATATATCAATTAAAATAACTGGACCGACTACTATTTCAGGAATTATACTAACTAATAATAAAATACTGCAATTTACAGCTAATCAGGTTTCAACTGAAGGAATAAATTTAATAAATAGCGTTGTTGTATTAAACTGTGTAAGTATTATAAATCAAGCGCAGAATGGATGTTGAACAAATAGAATATGAGATAATTTATTGTATTTATTTGGTCCTTGAAGTTAATGGGCAAGAAAATATTATTTTCAGAATTAAATGCAATAAATAGATCACAATATGTTTGTAATATGTTACTATAAATTTAATCTATTAAATTAATTCCAAGACTTGAAATCAAAAAATGTGATTTGCTCCAAATAAAATAATTATTGCTAACCAATAGATAATTGAATTAGTACATTTGTAAAATCAGAAGATGTACCATTAACGTATCCAAATACACCAACGTAATTATAATATGTACTGTTATATAACTAGTAAATAGTAGATAGTGTCTCAATATGTAATGCTCCATAACTTAATCCAATAAGTCCAAACATATTGAACTACGAATTTACATTAGACAAAATATGATCAATAACATTAGTTTAAATAACATTTATCTTTGAATTATTACTAACACCAACAAATAATCCAGACTAGTTTGTAAATTATGTGTTAAATTATTCGTATTAGTTTACGAAAGTATTAATGATATCTAATTATGAATTATTTAATATTGATACTAATTAACCAAATAACAAATATTTTGTTTATAAAGTCGAAATTTAGCAAAATATGTTTTCATTTGAAGCGTTTCCGACATTTATGTAAATGTTACCTACATAAATTCTACTATTGTTAACGATAGCCATTAAATATGAAGATAAATTCCCTGCTGTGTATGTTTATGGAGTTACATATATGTAATTGAGTGAAATAATACTATTTATTCCCTAATTTATTGATAAGGTCATTGTATTTGAACTATAATACATTCCACTGATGTGACATCCTAATATGCTCAGATATCCGTTTACATTATTAATCAAATTCAACGATCCATATGAAGTTGCATTCATTTATATATTTAAATACATGTTAGTAATATTTGATGAAGTTGCTGTACACTAAATAAGACTTAATACACTTCCTGAACTAATACTTAGTTGTGTCCTTTGATTTGAAACAATACCCATCTAGTTTATAGTCAAATGTGTACTCTATGAAATTATTGAACTAGAAGAATTGAAAGAAATATCTCCAAGTTGTATTTTAATATTATTAAATGTATTTTATGTTTGACACAGTGTGAAACTGGAACCAATCGAAAACACATCTATAAATGCATTTTATATATATTATGAACTGAATGCGAACCCTGATGAAAAATTAGAAGATGTTAATGAGTTAGTAATTTTAGCAATATCAAACAGCTTAAAGGTGTATAGAACTTATTTATTTTAAAATTACAGAACATATTCCTTTGTATTCATGATTAACCCTTGCAATTATGCTAGTTAATCTGATAACTCTTATATTTATTAATCTTTCTAACTTATATTTGCCACTAATGCCGCATAAATCGCTGTCGCATTACTAAATATGCGCTAATCTAAAATAGATGCATTTGAGTTCAATCTGTCATCTAATATTGATATGTTTTCAAAAATATGTTGTTCAATGTTATTAAAAATATTATTTATACTATTATTTGTCAGAGAAATATTACTAAGTAAATTTTTATTCAATTAATACACTGATTAAGTGATATCAGTGATTTAATTATTTACACTAAAATTTACACTCAGTATTATTGTGTTTAGTTGAGTATGGCTTTAATTGATTAGTTATACTAAATTACTAATATTACTTTTCAAAGTATTATATAAAAAGGTTGCATTATTTTGAATCCTTTAATCTAATATAGATGCGTTATTAAATATGTGTTAATCTAAATTACGAATTGATGCATTCAGCGCACTCGTATTCTCAGTAATATATTACTCCTATTTCTGTATTATCTGTATAACAGCGTTTTAACTTTCAGCTAAATTACTTTCAACACTATTCTTCAACTCATCAAAATCTTATTTTAGCTTAATAATGGATTCAGTATTAATAATTATTTATTGCAAATTCTCTTAACTTTAATTTAGCAATTGATTCAACTAAAATATAACTTCAATGCACTTCGTCCCGTTTAGTAAATATTACTCTTTGCAAACGCACTGAGATCTGTTAAATACAAACGGATCAACACATCTTAAAGAATAATTTTGCATCTGTCCGTTTACAAGGGAGTTCGCACAAATTCCGTAAACAAAAACATCTTCATTTTCACAGATATTTTCGCATTAAAAGATTAAAGGGGAAGAAAATTATATTTAATTTGAAATGGAGTTTGAACACACTTGTACATTAGTTGTATTAATAGTAAGTGAGATATTCGAATATTAAATTAAAAGGGCGTTAGGCACTACGTTGTAGCCGAGAATTTTCATGTTATTTATATCAAAATTCAATTGTTGGGACATGTTAATTACCAAACCAGCTGAGTATTAGCTCGAAAATCTGTACTACAATGAGGTATCTGTTAAATTAATCAATAAACCAGAAACAGACATCAACCCTGATAAAGATTAACCGGAAGCTATAAATACCAAAACAGAAGATGATATTTTAATATCGCACTAAAAACAAATCAATGCACTTATATAGGTTTAATAACTGATTGTGATATTAACAGTTGATTACTAAATCTATTGAATATCCTTGTTAAAGCCGAACACTGCAAAATTATTATCATTGCTTATCACACTTACTATTTATGACTACTTCATTGTATCAGTACTTAAGAATAAAAAGAAATGAATCTCGTTATACATCACAAACAGAGAGACAAAGAAACACTCAGCGGTAGAAAATTCGATAATTTCTAATTTGCAGAATATAACGAAGGTTTATATGTTGGTCTCGATAAATTTATGAAAGGAAGTTCCTGCCTTAATTAATGATGCTAAACTCTTAGGTTATTTGTGAAAATGCCTTCATTTAAATTCAACAGTTTAACTTAACATATGTACTGAAGAATTGAACGACACGATATTACTATTATTTTTCTTTTTCAATTTTGCTTTTTATTATCTTTTGAGTTATTTAAATAAATGTCCACTCCTCCACCGAGATATTATGAAAATTTAAAAAGGACAATGGATCAACATTAAAACTTGCTTATAATTACGTAAACTACGGTTAAGCCTACTTAGATCAAACTTACGTTGAAATATTTTAATAAATAATTATATTCAAAAACTTTTAGTTGAAAATGCAAATAATAAACAGCTTAATCAATTAATTGGGATGATGCAAACTTTCAATATTATTTCAACGAGGTCTGGTCGTAAGTTAACAATAGATTGGGCAAAATAGATTTTATAATCTAAGCGCAAAAATATTCAAATGAATTGGAGAAAAATTAGCTTGAGAAGAATTTTCTGACTTCAAACAATGGTTATAGAATAATCGAAGAGAATGCATTATTTCATATAAGAAGAATATTGTTTGTATTCAAATTCAATATAATTTATTGATGCATTCTAATTAATAGAGAAAATTGAATTAAATTTACCTGTAGCAAACGTAGAGTTTCCTCATACAGATCATTGTATTGAGTTTTAGATAAATAATAAAATATATGAAAGATAGTTCCCTATATTATTTCTGCATTTGCTTGAAAGAACGTTCAACTTAGTAAATATTTTTTAGAATCGATTGTGGACCAAATTGATCTGTATAATAACTCAAAAATTAGTTAAAAATCCATCACTCAACATAAACTTGAACTTAATATATTTTTCTGCTTCAAAAATTCTAACATAATTATACTATTTTTGTAGTTATTTATTCCGAAACACTAATGAATAAGAAGTAATGCGCTGTAATTTACATTAACCATATTCAAAATAGATTAAAGATATTATAAAAATATAAATATATAACCCACCTCTAGCTAGTAACTCGATTTTAATTTTAATTTTGACAACAAAAATTGAAATAATATTTCAAACTAACAAAGAATATTAAGCATGGTGAAATAGATGCCGACTCTGTTCTTAAATTAATTATTAAGTTCCAGTCTAATTTCATAAAATCTAATTAAAGCAATAAAGTTGTCCTTCTTTAGTGAAATACTAATATTTGAAGCAAAGTGAAATTGATATCACTCAGAACCAGAGTAATACTATTACAGATTATTTTAAGATTTCGAACTCTCTTGCATCATATTTTTTCAATTCTAAAAATATTAAAAATAAATTATATAGCGATTCAAATCAAGCGATGTTTCGTGTTTGATTATATTAAGTTGTGATATGATCACTGACAACAGCTCCTGTCTCAGAAGTTTTGTTTGCGTTCTAAATATTGTTGCTATTTCTTAAGAAATTTATACAAATTTAAGCTAGTGGAAGGTTAGTGGAAGTTCAAAAACTCATAACTGATGTTACTATTATATTAAACGAAAATAACAAGGAAAATATATATCCACTTCACTATTTCGGTTTTAGTTCCAATGAAGAAAATTATAGTATCACAAGACCAAATATCTATATTAGAATTTAAAATACAGAAGCTTATTCTAAGTAGCGTCAAGAAGGTTATAACACTTTTTCAAACTTTTTCAATTTTAATATTTAGCTCATGATGAAAATAGGACTTCAAGGACAAAGCAGTTTGTAAAAAACTAAAACTGTCAAGAAAATAGTTATATAGTACATTAGCAGTAAATAAAAGACTTTAAATAATGTCTGTCAAAAATTTTAGAAAATATTGATGAATGAATTCTCAGTTTCGGAGAACTGTGGTAAATAAAATATATAAGTCAGATTGCAATTCGAATGATTGGTGAACACTATTATATCAAATAGTTAAAGAGGAATCTTTACGTTTGTGATTGAAAAACATTGATAACTAATTTAAATAAGTGCATAAAACAACGAAAAATAGAGTCAAATATTTTTTAAGTTCAAATGAGGAAATGCTTATATACAATGAGAATAAGAGAAATTGAACTCATCAAAGTTGTAACAATACAACAAGAAGAAAAAAGATAAATAAGTAGCAGGAGTGAAAATGATAAAAGTATTAATATTTATTCTTCATTACTGTTTGAGTATTATAAATGTATAATATCAATCCTTAAATGCTTCTCCTTCTCATACAATAAGATCGGCAGTGAATATAACTTAACATACATGTACTAACTATCGATAAATAATAATCATTAATGTAGTTATCCATTAAAAGCTTAGACTGCAATGTTCAGCTCGTTGATCTTTTTGCAGTCTTGTTCGTGGCCTTCCTTGTATGGTTTTTTGCACAGTTCGCAAATTTCTGGGATTGGTGTATCCCTCACGTTGTTGAAAACCCAGTTGATCATGTATTAGAATGCAGTGTTATCCATTCTTCTACGGCCCAACAGTGTGTACCCTGGTTTAGGCACCGTGTCGTCGACCTGTAGTGACATTTTTTCTTGGATTTTCATTTCTTTGCGTGTGTCTTTGAAGAAATTCTTAGATTTAGTCATCTTGGTGTTTATTTTGCCAATGATTTGTTCGAGTTTGGATTTGGTAATTTAGTCACCATTTTCTCGAATATAGTAGTCAATCTTTTGGATTTGATCTACCTTCATCTAATCGTAGTACGCGCCGGGTAAGATGATTCCAAGACCTCCTTGGCATTTGAAGTCAAATGCGAATTGTTGGAGTGCATCAGAGGATGCATTTGAGTGGAGTATTTCTTCCATGTCTACCATTAGCTGCTTGTCAATTTTTTGATAAAGCTGCTTGTTCTCAGCGCAGTGCTCCGCGACGTCGATGAGAGGTCCGTAGTTACAGGCGCTTACGATGCATTGGCAGAAGAGTAGAAGTTTATCCTTGTTTGGAATGTCTAATTTTGCGTACCCATCAAATTTCTTTTTGAGATTGTCCGTGATTTGTTTGGCCAGTGGTTTCGCTGTTTTTCCAAAATCTTAGCCTAAAAAGTTCACGATTCCTGATTTGTTAAAGAAGTTGGGGTGAGAGCACTCGCATTTTTCGGTATTTACTTCTAAATGCATTTCTTTGTATAAGGCAATCGTTTCGTTGATAGTTTATTGGATTTTGTCGGGGGTTGTGATTACGACCATGTCGTCTATAAACCCCAGAGCGAATTTATATGAGTTTCCATTCTAGTCTTTTTCAGCCTGTGTTTTCTCCATGATTTAGTTTGAGAAACTAAATATATATAGGGCCCTATTGGGTCTTTACTGAGTGGGCATAAATGACGGGTTGAGCCCGTTTTGAAAGTGGAAACACTGGTGTGCGAGAGCCCATGTTTTGCTTTCGAAAGTCTCAATGAAGTCTGTTTGTGCCGTCTCGAGGAAGTGAAATGAATATATATATATATATTGTAAAATGAATAAAGAAAAGCACCCATAGAACAAACTTGATGCAAGGGTACATTCCGCAAGCTGATGACGTTTCGTTCGGGTTCAGGTGCTTCAACGCGTGCATGCCAGTGATGAGCTGCTTCTTGTGCGTGAACGACATCAACCAGATGGAGCAGAAGCCGATGAAGGCGTTTCTGGTGCAGATCTCAAGACTGGTGTTCATAGTGGTTTTCGAAGCCATTTTGTGCTTGACACTTTAAGATCAGAAAGGAATTTACTACGCGTTCATTATTGGTGATGTGCTGAGCGCAATAATCGGTGCTGTCAACTTCACTGAACGCTACTTAATATATGGGAAACTTGAAAAGGGAGAAATAACAGCCGAATAGGCTGGACTCGGAGACAAGAGCGGTAACAAAAAGAAAATGAAGGACAAACTTTATGAACAAGTCGACGCCATGTGCGAAGATGATAAATCAGACGAGATTAAATGAGAAATATTTATATTTTTGCTTTAACTAGTTAGAAAATAGTGTAAACACAGTCTTAGATTCTTTGATTATTAACGGAGATTCTATGAAAAGATTTGACGGGTGAGAACGCAACGTGGTATTTTGTAAAATGAATAAAGAAAAGCACTCATAGAACTGTCAAAATATCCAGTCGCATGATTTGGAGACGGGCCATTTGATGTAAATTCAACAGTTTAACTTAACATACTAACTATCGATAAATAATAATCATTAATGTTGTAGTTACCCATTAAAAGCTAAAACTGTTAATGAAGAATCTCATATCATATTCATGGGTGTGTTCTTCGGTTCTTCAACCCTTGTGCTTTGCATCACAGCGATTTGAAGCTTTCCACAATAACTAGCGTTCGGAACGACCAGCTCTGGGCTAGATTAAATAATCTCTTCTGAACTCACCTTGCGCAGCTGAATGTGGTACCTTGGAGTTGATTTGAACAACTTATGCATTGGAACGCTGCTAAGCCCTACAAGGCTCAATAATAATGCAGAACTCTTTTTCTGGTACCACTTCAGTTCTTATTGGCCGTTATGAATGATGAAAACGGGTGAAAATTATGGAAACGCTATTTGTTCAGTGCAAACTGCAAAGTGGTCCAGGTAGTGGTACTCATTAAACAGGAACTTCTTCTGTTAGTGAATTTGCTCCCTATTTTTCGCAGAATACTCGGTTATAAGCTGGTGCGTGCAGAGAAGCAGATTTGAAGAGTTGAAATCGTGCACGATGGGCGCCGTACAGTCTTGGAACGGGCTTATGTTGGCTGCATGCATAGCGACGTTATTTGACACTATCCTGTTCTACACCTTCGTGTGCACTTACGCACTGTTGGTTGATTTAGTACTCTGGACTACAGAAGAGGAACCTGAAGTTTGAGTCGTGTCTACTGTTTGAGAAACAGTGGTTTTAGTCTGCACATCTATGTTTTGGTGTTCATTCGAAAGTCGCACCATCACGCTTGGCAAAGCCTGTCTCATTTGTGGGATGATTGCATTGTAATGCACTCGGTTCCTAATATGACCGTAAATAGGAGCTTAGCTCACAACACAGCACTGGAACATCATGAATATTATGTATACGGCGGGGATCAAAATGACTATAAACGAGTTGTCCACTTTCACTGTTGCTACTATAGCTGCGATAAGCAAAACAATCTGGAGCAACCCATAAAAAGTGGTACTAGCTAAACTTCCTTTAAAATACGGGTCTTGCTATTGTTGATGTTAAGGTGTAGTATCATTTTGCACAATTCCGGTTGACATTATGAAAGTGAAGTGAAATATATTTCGGCAACTGCGCTCACAAATGCTCTTAACATTTATATATTGTCAATTCATTATAAGTTTATAGTGTGCACTTTAGAAGTCTATTTTAGACTTAAAATGACTTAACGTAACATTGAATTATATTCTAAATATTAACAAGATAACTATAGGATAACTATATTTCATTAAAAAATACTAGTATATAAAATATTACATTTAGTATAGAGGGTAAATCCAAGGTTGCCACCTTATATCTGAAGGTGAAAGTTAAACTTACTTTGAAAGAAGGAATCTTCCCAACAGATAAGAAAATTTATTCTATAATATTTTATAGGTTCGCTCTGATACTTTTCCCAACTTTTGTATTTTCCCAAAAGTTGATTTTTGTAACTAAAAATTAATTTATTGAGCCCCAGAAGGATCAAGTGGGGTTCATAGTTATATGATATAATATTATAGTAGTGATATATCGCTGTTGGTAAATTGGAGTCAATTCGTGATTTACTAAAAAATCAAATTGTGGAAATCAATAATTTCAATATTTTGGGAATCGTATCAGAGGCCACCAGTATAACTACCATGTATAGTTAGGGGTACATAAAGCAATATAATCACATTATATAAGGAGTTCTGCCTAGGCGGTTTAGTTGTGTTAATTATGCTTTCACTAATTTTAGTATTTTGAGCATTATTATACAAGCTAGCTGATTAACATTAAATTTTGGTATTAGTATTTAGTACTTATACTAATCCCTCCTTTAAGCCGAAATTTAATATTTGAGTGATCTCCAATATATTGTAATTTAATTGAAGTTAATGAAAATATGAAATATATTAGAATGCTATATTTCATTAATTAACACCATATAATACGTTTTACAGAGAAGTAGAGTGGTAATTTAATATTAAAATAAAATATACATGTTTTAATGTGCCAGCGTATTTCCCCCTATCAAATATAGACCGGCTCTAATTTCACTTCGTATATATACCTGGTGACCTTGGATTTACCCCTCTATATAATCTTATAAGATGATCTAAATGAACAAGCAATACTTAGTCGGTTAAACATATCTTAATAATTGATTTTTGATATAAATAATATGAATATGCTCAGCTACAACAACGTTACACAAAACGCCTTTTATAAATTGTTGTTGAAACATGTCACTCACTATTAACAGGATGGTTAAGAAATTTGTTCAGTACTGATGAATGGCGCATTAAATATTTTAATATCTATTTTAATATTTAAATAATAAAAATACTTATAAATAATTTAAATTCACCCAAGTGTTCTCTTCAACCCCTGAACTACTCCCTCCAGATACGCTTTCTCCCCTTAAGCACCTTTAAGGTCTCTGTTAAGGTCTTCCAGTTTATTTTTAAGTTCATTTTGAATCAGCATAAGTTTTTTGTTCTCATTCATGATGAACTCGAATTCGGGTGCGGTTTGCATCTTCTCGCACTTTTAAGATTGTTCAGTTAAGGTCTCGTTAAGGTCGCTCAGTTATTTAAGGTGCTTATGCATCTTTTGTATAATTTCCTGTTGAGTGATTGAGGTGCAGCTATCTGATTACTGCAACAGCGAAGTGGAGTCAGGGAGTGGCGAATTTCTTATGTACGAGTGCTAAAAGTAGAAATAAGTTATTGAGATCGAAATAATAATTAACAACTCAAATGAAACAAGGGCGAAGAAAGCATAGAAATCATTTTAAATAATTGAGCCAACAAAATTGGACTTGCGATCGAATTGAGGTACCTAAGTCAAAATTAAGAGCACCATAACACAGGCGGAAAAAATTGTGTACACATACTACTGCATATTCAAAAATTAACTCAAACGCTTGTAAAAATATGTGTAGCCCTAAACTTTTGCACTAATTAAGAACAAACGCTGCACATACAACAAAATAATTACTAATAACACTATAAAACCATGTGCACCAGTTATAAAGGAAAAATACAACTTATTTACTGATACATCCTTGGCGGAGAGTGCATATATCACCGTAAATACTATTGTAATTACGTAAAACGCAACAAAAATTGCCAAAGACGCAATGCACGCCCACTAATTAGGTTTCACAATCATTTGGGAGATGGGACAATAATATATATTACACATATTCTAATTATAAACTAACATTTTCATTTGTCAAAGATAATAATAAATTGACTTGAGTAACTGTAACCTAAAATATAAATAATTCAATAAAGTCAGTCATAATTCTTTCTTTTCAGCCTTCTTATCGGTTTTTTCTTCACCTTCATTGTCCTTGGCTTCCTCATTGTCCTTGGCTTCTTCCTCCTTTGGAACTGGTGGTTGCATGGCAGCTTGTTGAGCCGCTTGCTTTGCCTTCATCTTCTTGGAGAACCAGAAGTTAGCAACGAGAGCGAGTGGTTGGAGCAATTTCATCCAAGTTGGGGATTTGGCAACGACTCTTTCCTTGGTGAAGGAGATTTCGAAAACATCCTTGTTAGTTTTATCGATGATGGATATAACAGAGTACAAACCGTTATAGATAACGAGCTTCAATGAAGCAGTTTCGTTGTCTAAGGCATATTTATATACATTTTCTTGTTCGTTCAAGGCAACGTTGGCATCAAGGAAAACTTCACCGTCAACGATGAGCTTGATGTGAGTGGCGTTTTCAGATTCAAGTTTGATTTGTTTAGTGGCAACAATATCAAAAGTAGTGGTGTTTTCATCAACGACGTTCTTCTTCATTTGGTTAAGTGGAGCTTCATTGGTACCGTTTACTGGAGCAAAAGTGCCTTTCCATTGCATTTCTTGTTTAACACCATTAGTGGATACTTCAACGGTGTAGTTACCCTTAAGCATGTCAGCAACGCTAAACTTGCCCTTGCCTTTACCGCCCTTACCGCCTTTACCAGCACCCATCATGCCTGGTCCACAAAGAATAGAAACTATTGAAAGCATTATTTTGTTAAAGGAAGAGGTGGAATAAATTACTTTTGCAATTATATCATTTAATGAAAGATATTACTGAAAATTATTGTATTTCATGTAATTTCGAGTAAATTACAATAAATTACAAAATATTGTAGTTTGAAGTATTGATTTTATGATATTTGTCCTGTTAGTAAAAAGTAGCACATATATACATTTAATGTTATAGTTTGTACATATTTTAATATAGTGTGTTAATTCATGTTTATTCTTAGATTTCTTGGTGTTTTCATACACTTATCATTATTTAATATAACGTTTAATCATTTGCATGAATTCACTCCAATATTCCTTTTACATCTCCTTATCCTATAGTCCCATCAGCCATTCCAACCCAATATTTTGATAGAAATTCTTCATTACCACCAATTTCTGCTAATTAACTTAAAATTCGTTCACCAATAGGTCCTCTGTTTATAGAAACTAACGATGTTACCATAGAATCAAACCTATCTATTTACAATACTTCACCACTTAGTTTGAATATTTTTACAAGTTTGGTATTTGTGCTTACGTAAATAAATTACTAGTTTCCTATTTATCTCAATTTTTATTCGTCTATTTAAACTTCTCTTTTATCCTAGGTCACTGATTCCACCGTAATATTTGACCTAGGTTTAAGATGTTTTGATTGTGTCATTTCAAACTTGAGTTTGTGAGCTTTCTCTTCAAGAAGCTTTTATTCTGCTATAACCCTCGCTGATATTTCTTCTTCAAGCATTTCTGAAATGATATTCTTGTTAACTTTACCATCTTTTAGTTCTTTAAGAATTTAACCTCCACGTTACATTGGGGAAGCAATCATAAATGTAGATATTATTTCTTTTTCTGTTGTTAGTTAAATCATCAAGTCTGGAAGAACTGTAAAGGTTCCATTGAGACTTTACAAGTAATCTTTATATTTTAATTTGCTTTGTGAATATTTTAAACTTATTTATCCACCTCTAGTGAATTATTCTGCCCACTAATCTATATCGCTATTAATATTAAAGAACACAAGTAACATGCCAGATTCAGATAATAAAAACAAATTCCCTTCTTCAATTACTATTGAATGAATATCTGGTTTTCCTGATAGCTTTTTGAATTAAAAGAATCGAGCCATATCAAAAATTTCAAATGTTTTAAGCTAATATTAAAGAGGTAATGCTGATACCCACACTTTTCCTGTTTAACTTCCTATCAGTAAATACTAACTTCCAGCGGCAACATTTTAGATTTATTCTCCTTTAAATATACTATGGCTTAAATATTAAACTCGAAGTGTGCTTCCTCTAGGGATTTATAAACTTAAAAATTTCCCATCTGGAGTCCAACTAATAACTTACCATCCTGCTGTGGTTTATGCGTGTACTATTTAACTAATTCCTAAAGAATGGCCTCCAAAGCATCTTAATAATTAACCACTTAAAAGATCTTAAAATGTTATAGATCCGTCTTCGTGTCCGAAAACTAGTAAATCACGTTTGAATTACGAATTTGTGTCAACCATAAGATCAAAACATATTGAATCAGGTAATTCAGATACTTTTTTAACTTCTAAATTCATTTTATTTACATCATTTTTTAATGAACTTGGATCTTCTGTGATATTATAAGTGATATCTTAGTCATTTAATCCTAGATCATGTTAATTATCATATCCAGTACCCTGTGTATGATAGAATTTGTATTCAGTTTCTTTTTTGACGTCCATATGTACAGATTTTGTTTTTGGTTTGGCTAATCTGGAGAAAACATTGTCGGTTGATAGAATTGGTTGAACTTTTGGTAGTTATCGTTTTTTAATGAATGATTCGGCTGTTTATATGTTAGTGAGCGATTATGTGGTTACAATTTTTTTGTAGTTGCCGACAATATTAGTTATGTTGGCGTAGTCTACTTGTATTGCGTTCATAAGTACGTTAAAATCAACTTGGTAAACGTGATATGGCCTTCTTATTACGCGTGGGTCGAAGTTATTGATAACGTTGTCTTCTGTGGCCATTATGACGTAAAACGGAACGCTCATTTGTGTTACTTGTTCTTGTATTCCTTTTCTGTCTGGTGAGTGGAATTCGGGTAGTTCCCCTTCTTGCATGTTATTCTTGATAAATGATTCGATTGCGTCGAGGTCATCTGGTAAGTATGGGGTGAGTGCACCCAGTTTATTTATTGGTTAGTTGATTCTTTTGAGTTGAACTTGTTTCAATCTGTATTTGTTCATGAACTATCTGAACGGGGATTTTGATCTTGCTTGTGATGAATTTTGGAACATGGAGTAATCTTGCATAAGTGCGTTTTGGACGTCTCCCGGTTCACTTTCTGCCCTTGGGACGATGATTTTATCGTTTTGGTAGTTCTTTTGTTAAATTGACACCAATAACAAACCCATGAGTCTCACAGGTCTCTCTACTTTCTTGCTCGATTACTTGTCTTTTTGCTTGATTCCGTACAGTGAGAGGCAGTATCCTCTTACGAAGCAGATATTTTACTGCCCGGCTTAATCGAATTGGAACAGGCCAACTACTTGTTGGTCCTCGTACAGGCTCATGAACGGGTGCTGAATAACAATCTCGCCTTGTTTTCTCTGGTAGTTTTGTTTTAGCATTTTGTACTCGTCCGAGGTGCTTGTGTTTTGCTTTTGCACTGCGTACATGCTTGCGTTCTTTGAGGACCTGAAGTCGCACACTATCGGGAATGCGGTGTCAATGTTGTATTTCTCCAGATCTTGCTGAATTATGCCCAGATTGGGCACTATGTCCGCAAAGGGTTAATCAAGCAGGACCTGCCCGTGATTGGCCTCAATTACAGTTATGTAGTTCTCGGCGTCAAGCAAAATCACAAGCTGTTCAGACCTTATTTTCATGTTAAGGTCGTTCAGGGAGTCCATTTTCGCGTTCTCCAAAGTGGTCGCCTCGGCTTGAAGCTCCTCGGTCGTTTTTTACTTGAACCCTTCGTCCGAACCGAGTGACCTCTGAGCGAACGAAATCGCTCTGTATTGAACCGCGCGTTAATTATAAAACGTGAAATTCACCTGACCGGTTGCACCAACGAGGCCCCTGCACACCCCATCAGTTGAGGCCGAGATGAGAGTGTTTTCTCTTTCGAGGTAGCACAGCTGTGAGATTCCAAGGCGGTGCACCTTCCCCAGCTTGTTCTTGTACTTTAATGAGTCGGTGGAGGCGTCCACGATGTGGATCTCGCCGTAGCTATCACCAATGAAAAGGTTTCCGTCGTCCTTGTTCACCACACCCGAGCTGGGGTAAATCTTAGCCGAAAGGGTTGCTTACCCCTGCGTTTGCAACTCACGACCACGCACAGTTTTAATCTCAGTTTGCTTCTCACTGGTAGTCTGGCCATAAATCTACTTATCCGTTTGACTCAGCGCCATGACCTCCATTTGCCTCTACACATCTGTTTGCTCGTAACCCAGGTAAATCTTGTCCTACACACTAAACTACTAATATTTTAAGTTTAAATCCGGATTCAGCACAAAGAGAATTGCCGAACCATCCTAACTCAAAGCCACAAATCCACGAGGAACCTCAACTATCCCGCATATCATCCTCCCAGCCTCAGCAAACTACTGAATCAGGACGGATTTACGCTAAGAAGATGAAGCGGAGTCATCAGGTAGCACTGGAGACTGCACAGTACCACCATGCTTAATGTAAAAACGGTCACCGGCGAATAATGGATCTGGTTTGAGCTTTTCCACACCGGATACGTCAACGAGATCTGACAAAATCGGATCCCAAATTGAAATCATGTGATCCATCCCGCCAGAAATCAAATATCCAGTACGCTGGTTGTAGTGCAATACAGAAATAGGCCCGCCATGCGCAGCCACCACGCACACACGTGCCACAGGTATTGATATACACAAATCCCACGCTATTATAGTACCATTAGATAAGCCACCAAAAATCATATTCTTGTCCGGCGCATACACATATGCTGTTATATCAATTTTCTCTGGCCCAAGCTTTCGAAAATACAATGACTACTTGTATTCAAAGTCCATACTTTTTGCAAAAATGGAGTGGATTGCACAAATGCACCGCTAAAATAATAAAAATTGAAGAATTAAATCACACTTCAGCAATAACCATTCCAACAATAGCTTCTACTGTTTCTGTGTCAATAAGTGGGCATAAATGAACTAGTCTACCAGATTTAACATCAATCTTACCACCAACGAATCTATCAGGTTCGTTGTATATTAGATACCTTTAAACAGTGCATCCTTTAAAGCCATAAAGCGCATATATCTAGTCAGCTTTGGTTTGTTTGACGCACGCTGAATTTTAGTTAACATATCCATCTCCATAGCTTCCAAAGACTATTATTTTTCTGAAGAAGCTCAGTTTCGACTCGAATCCGATTAAATCAAGTGGGTGAATGGCTTTGAATCCATTTTAATTTATTGTTGTCTGCAGTTATTAAACGCACATTCCGCTAACCTGCATCTCTTCAAGGGCATCAAATTGCATTATCTCTTAAACACTTGGAACCCTAAACCTAAATGACTCTAGTGATTCTCTGGGCATTGGTTGATTTTCGAGTTCTCTCACACATTAATTTGTTGATTTTTTTCCAAATGCTTTAATAAAACCCATTCCAACGTCAACAAGTGAGTTAGTAGCTGTTGCTCCTAAAAGTGGACCATTAACTGATATAAACAAGTTCAGTTTTGATAATAGTGATGAAACGGGCTTAAACTGATTATTTAGGAGCTAATCTTTGTACTCTTATTGAACTTGATTGTACTGATTTGTGAACGCTTCATAAAATTAAACTTAATCAGCATCATATGTTTAAAGACTCATCATAGACTCGATAACAACGTTTCCCATAGAAAAACCAATGAAATTTAATCGTCCGATTTTATCCAAAGTTCCTTCCCAGGATTTTGCACCAAATTCGTTTATAAGGCGTCTTTTCAAATCCGTATTGAGTTGGTATCCAAGCTCGAGTAAATTTGTGTTTTGTGCTTGTGAGTAATCGAGCATGATGAACTTAACTGGTTTGTCTAAAATATCGTATTAGATTTGAAGCATATCCTTTATATACCTGTGATCATTGTATGAGCCCTTATAACCATGCACCATAACATAGACGTCCAACTCACTCTATCGTTTAAGCGCGCAATATTATTTAGTGATGCGTGCATCTTTGATAACTTGATCGTTGTTCCTTGTCAAAAATTTGAGTTATGTTGCGTTGTATCTCTTTGTGCTCGCATTAGCTTCTTTCAGCAATAACTCGTAATCGACGTCAGATTATGTGCTAGATTGTACTTAGAATATGACAGGTTCGTGTATTGTATTTTTATTGATTATGTGTTATCTTCTTGCTGCGAATGTATTTTGTCTGATTTGCAAAATAGCGTTGATTGTGTTTTCTTTTTGTATTTTTTCTTTTACTGCAAGTTCATCTGCGTTTTGAACGTCTTCTCCTGATATTACTTCCACTTCTTCATTAGGTGAGAACAGGTTTTCTTCCTTTTCTTCTTTTTTAATTTGAATCACTGATTATGTAACGAAGTTATCTTAATATATCTCAGTATGAAGTGTTTCTTGGTTGAGCATGCGGATGAGCTGAACGGCTTCAGTGACTGTATTTGTGTTTGTATTTTCAATTGGAATAATGCGTTAAACTGTTTATTGACTAAATTATTAAACATTTTACTACAAGAGCTTTTTCAAGTTTTTAGAGGAGCTCATCGCTTGAAGAGCGTTTTCGAATTCATCACCGTAAATTGCTTCAAAATACTTCGAATGTTGATTATTCTGTTACTTCCACACGAAAACCATCTCAAACTAGCATAGATGCATTTCATTGAATGTTTCAATTATTGGTTAAATTGCTGGAAGATCAATGCGTTGCATCACCCAGAATTTTTAAAACGTAGTCTCGCACTAAGATATTGGAGGTGCTTTCTCAGGTAAAAGCTTCGGATAGTGCTTGAAATGTACTGTAGACTCAAATAATATGGATTGTTCGTCTGTTTCAAGTTCAAAACTGAGACTCTTGTTGAACTAAATTAACTAGTCAAAGTATTCTATTCTAAACGCCTACGTTGTGAACATCTATGACTCTGGGTCGTAATTGAACTCTGTTTTCTAATCGAAAAAACGCTTTGGGTCCTTCCGCTCAATCAAATCATACAATAAAGAATTTGTCTTCACAAGCTTAACACTTAAGGGGCTCTATCCTATAAATTTAAACGTTATATAATTCCAACCACGCTATAGTACATCGACATTTGACAAGTGACGTAAAAACAAATGAATATCAACTTTCATGGAATTTGATGTGGAATTTGATTAAATATTGTAAATAAAATACGTTAAGTTTAACAATTAAGAAATGAAATGAAATATAAAAAATATAAAATAGTAAAAAATACAAATTATTTATTAATCAATAGAATTATACGTTTAATTCTGACTAATAATATTTTATATAGGTATGTATTATCGATTTGCATCATTCGCAATTTATGAGTTATAATTGTAGTAAAATTTAATAAATTAAACATATACCGTTATTATTTCGAACTAGAGTTATAAAAACAGTTCTACATATTTATCTATGCAGAAAATATCATTAGACATAAAATATTTATAACTGATATTTTAAAGTGGAATTATAAAAACAGAATATATTGATTTATTATACATAACGCAATTATTACCACTCCTATTAATGTCTACTACTGACCTTTTAAATCTCATTTATCGCTTGTAGGATCCTCGTACAAATCCATAATTCTAGTAGGATTAAGAATTATTTTATAATTTATAGTAAAATCCTGAGTTTATTTTTTCTTTGCTGTAAATTTTGCAGGAGTAGCAACAACCAGATTTGCGCATAGCGTGTATAGTAACAATTAAGAATGTATCATAAAGAGTGCACCGCCTGAAGCAAGACTAGATAAGCGAAATCGCATAACAAGCGATTACTGTGATGAATGTGGAGCATAACCCGCAAATGCTGCATTTGATGAGCGAGTGCCTGCATAAGATCCTCACCTCCCTCAATTTGAACAACTATTAAGAAGCATTTATTTAAATTATGAGCTAAATTGACTACTAGTTTTCACAGGCTGAGCTCCAAGCGTATATAAACAAAGACATTAACGTAGAGAAAAGACGCTTCTTCATCCTTGAACTAATGCTAGCATTTTACAAAAGACGAGTTTACCTATCAGTAAAACACGATAAACTAGACTCTGTCAGCGAGTAACTTTCCATTCCATTTCTATCACAAGAGCTTGAATTAGCTCATCCACAAGGATGTAAGCTTGCTCTGAGAGTGCTCACTATGATTTATAGCCCAATTCCAACTCGTTAGTGCTTTGGATTATTATTAGAAGGAATTCTGAACGGATCTTACAAACTAAATCACAATGAGGACTTATATCAGCTCTGGCTCCAAATAATCACATGCCACCGAAAAATAGGTAAAATATCAGAGAAAAACAGAAAAATTGAACACATCACTTATTTGTAAGCATTTGACGCTGCTTTCCCAATTCTGTTCTAAACAATTCTAGACTCGCTATAAAAGAAAAGTTCGGAGAAAGGAAAGTTTAACCAAATTGCATTACTGATGTAATCATTGCAATTTGTTATTGACTCAACAAACGTTCAAAAACTTGATGAAACAATGATTGCACAGCTTATTCAATTCAGTAACTAACTAATGGAAGAAAATTTTGAAGCTAATGTAAACTAAGAAAGCTTGTAACTTGAAAAATATTTTGATAATTAATCAGAATCGGATGTAACATTATTCTCTCCTCTATACTCATTAAGCATCAGTGATTCAGTAGATTTAACTGACGCAATAGTTAAATTTTGGTAGGTTTATTATAGACACTTATCTGTTGATCAAATAATGTAAAGCTCTAAAAATTCACTCTAGTAAGCTCAATAAGCACAAACCCCATAAAAATTTTATATAAATGTAATTCATTCAGTGGTTTCTCTGTGCCAACAACGGTGGGTGTGCCGGAATAATTAAATAGATTTAACGATTGAATAATAGTAAGATTTATCGACCTTTGGTTTGACATTGCGTAATTATTTCGTGTCAATTATATAATAACAATAACAATTACCTCCAGCTTATGTTTGCATTTCACTTTGGGCTTTGGATTAAATTTCTAATGACTATTAAGATATACTATTTACACTTTAAGCAGCTTCAGTAAGTTATGCTATGATTCCGTAATCACGAACGGTATCTGAATTCGCTAAGTTAATTAAATTTACCATAAATCGATTTGATGAGATAAAAAGAAGTTTGTGTGATATCAATGTAGACTAAATGGCTATCCTTGATCCCACGTTACTAGAAATTGGATTTTAGATTATGATTTAATTTAATCCGTCATTTTCGTATTATCCAGAAATTAATGACTTATTGCGATTAAGTTGTGAGATATTTAGTATAAGCCAGTCTGACCTTACATCTAAGATCTTTGGTTCATTTTTCTAATCATATGTGTAGCAGTAAGGCTTGCAATTAACGTAATTAGTTGACATTATGATGGTCTTCAGTAAGATTTTCATTTGGAAGGAGGCCGAGGTAAGTGAATTCTTGTATTCACAGTACCTTGATGTTATTTATCAGGTTGTGTCTCATTTTATTCATAATTATTCGGATAAGAATTATACTGAGATGGAAACGATATCTATTGCAACTTAGTAGTTGATGGCAAACGCTTCGTCGGTTGATAACTTTTTGGACAACGCGGAGAAATTATTCCAGTTGTTTTAGACTTGTGTGTAGTTTGTGATTGTGCACGGAGATGGGAACTGTAATTTGTTAGCTGGCGCAATTTTCGCGATTGCCGATGTGTTCGCAGTGAATGAGCACGGCTAGAGCGTATCTGATTATTGTGTGCAACTAGTTAAATCTAATGACGTTCAGGACAATTTGTTATTTTTGCTCAGGTTAATCGCTGGTCATTGCTTGCAAAATTAAATTGATCAAATAGCTGCTCAAAACTATCTCTAGTTGTTTATCAGGCCCGTGAATCTGGACAAAACGGATATCCACATTGATATTTTGATGAGCAGTGTGTACATTTTCATATTCGCGTTAAGTTGCAAGTGCGAATTTGATTTGCTTGAAGTGGAAGACTAAACTTTAATCGCGTTAAAGAATTATTTACCCGCTCACATCAGAAGGAGTTCGGACAACAGCCACTTCAACAAATCGTTTTTAAATCACTTTTTCCAATTCGCCCAACAGTTTTAAAAATACGAAGACATAATCCAGTTCGTCCAAAACAGATCCGAAGCGGACAAAATGCAACAAAAACTCATGAACAGAGTCGAACTAAACATCCCAGAAATGAACCAAATCTACGTCAAAGAAGACAACGACCTACTCATCGAAATGAACCAAGGAGAAGTCTACGAAGTTCCAGAAATGAGAGGCATCATGGAAAAAATACGACTCCTCAGCATCGAAATGTCACAAATTATAGATATTGCCCAATGATGGAGTGAAAATATTTTTACATACTTTAACATATGATTATGTATTAGTAAAATGGAACTTTCATCAATTGACGTCAACCCACCTCAAATGTTATCAATTATCCTATCCTTGAGCGAAGTTATGCAACTTAACAGCGCTAACTTCGATAGCACCATTTCTGGCAACAAGCACGTATTCGTGAAGTTTTTCGCACCATGGTGCGGACACTGCAAGGAGCTAGCTCCAAAGTGGGAAACATTGTCCAAAGAGTCCTAAATTGTTATTGCAGAGCTTGACTGCGACAATCAGGACAATAAGGCGATTTGTGGTAAGTACAACATCACAGGCTTCCCAACCATAAAGATGTTCTCGCATGGCGAACCAAGCGAGTACGAGGGCGGTCGTGACCTATCCTCTATGAAGGCTTTCGTTAATTCTCAGACCAAGGAGTTCTTGGTTAAAATTGAGAAGTCCGCCTTGAAGTCAGATTCAAAGGCCCGTAAACTTCAAATATTCTTTGTCCTCTATGCTCCATTAGAGTAATACGGTCAGTTCAAGAAGCAGTTATCCAAGTTTACTCCATTTTTCTATTTCATAGCCTCTGAGCAGACGAAGCTCGTTGCCAAGCGTCAGGACTACGAGTTTTCTTTGTCTAATCTCCAGAATCCGCAGGTTCTCGCAGCCTTCATTTCTCAGCACTAGGTTCCGTTTATTCAGGATTTGACTGTTGACAACGTGCAGTAGATCCAGGATGAGTAAATTGGCAAGACGATTGCGATTTTGATCAATCCGACTGAGGAGTTTTAGAAGCTGATCGAGCTCGCGGCCGTTAACAACCCAGGCCACTTGAAGAACTTCAAGAAGTTCGCCTTCGCCCAAACCTCTCCCCAAACAGCAGCCGCCCTCCTTCAAAAGGACGTTGGGAACTTCACTCAGGTCATTTTCTACAACCAGAAGAACCTGAAGAAGATCAAGTACCTCCAAATCCAAGTTGAGTCCGAAAAAGAACTCCAGTTGGCCATTGACGAATTCGACCAGAACAAAATGGACGTCATCGTTCCAAAACAAGAAGAAACGAAAACGACAAAAACTGAGGGAAAAGACTTCAAAGAAATCATCGACGACGCGTTCAAAAACGTTCTCACAAAAGACGAACTGAACGAAGCCGCAAAGAAAGTTCAGAAGAAAAAGAAGGACGAACTGTGAAAGTAAAGAAATAATAATTACTTATTAATAATTAAGATTAGATAAAACGGTAATTAATAAATATAATATACAGTGGTGGGCCCTCGAAATGCTTTTTTGAATTAGGAAGAAGAATGAAGTTTATTATTTGAATCTTACTTATATCACTATCCGGCTCAATAATGAGTGTGTTCTCCCTCCTCATCAATACACTCCATGACTCTATTTACTATTGATTTGTAAAGTGCTTCAATCACATCAAGGCCTGGTTGAGCCTTGGATAGCTGTGATACAATAATTAAAGTATATAACTCTGTATATACTTCAATAATAAGTTTCAACTTTACCCAACGTTGTATAATTTAACAATCAAGAAAATTGATTTCTCATTATGATATGGAAGTGGAAGATCATAAGTAAAATAACTGTTGTTTTAGAGTAGCATCAATATATTATTTAATGCTGGGCCCGACTAACCCACTTGATTCCATTCTTCAAGAAACAAAAAGGCATTCATTATTTGTATTTTGAGAATGAAAGCGACTGTAACTACCTGAATTATAATTCTAATTAAGCGATGTACCCAAACTTCATCTTGAGCTCCCGGTTGAGATTGAAAGAAAAAGTCCTCCATTGTTTTTCGTGATTAAGAAATACCTAAAATCGTTTAGATTGACCCAGTTAAAGATGAACACCGAGGTCCTCTGCGGATCCAGTGCTTGCGCTACTAGTTATAAATTACATATTGCGTCCGTACACCAATTGTTGGATCCTCTTATTCTTTTCTCCAATCAGGCTTAACTACCATATATTTTCGAGATAAAATCTTTCATATGTTAGCTTTGTTGACTAAAACTTAGAAATTACAGGGACATCTTAAACGAGTGATATAACTAGTTCAGATTGGTACAATATTTTATGAATTCTTCCGTTGGACCCAAAATGAAGAGAATATAAACGCTTCAGAACTGCCTAAGTTTGTTAAGTGAATTAGTTGACCTTCCCTAAACATCTTCTACCGCGTTTATTTTTGTCATTGCCGTCCTTTTAATGCATGTGGTAATTTCTATTTTTCCTTTTTGGAATATTAAATACCGACTTTGAATAGTCGATTATGGTCTAATACGATCGAAATCATATTTTTGGCCCTCTTGTGTTAATGAGTAGTTCATGAATAATCTCCAACTTGAGATTATATATTGGAATTTGTCATCCGCATTAGAAGTGGCAAAATATTTTAATATATAATTACTCACATAGTAAACAAGAAAAAGCAATTCCACCTCCCATAACTGTAAGTGGTTTTGGTACATCTTTAAATTACTTCTTATTAACAGTTAATTCTGTCAGAGAAACTCTTTCAAATGATTTTTTCATACGTTCTTTACACTATTTACTAATCATAGGTACTATATAATAATAATACGGATATAATGTTTATGTTAAGAGTTTGCTTGCAAATGATATATATTTTGAAAATAGTATAATAATGTTAGTTCAAGTGCCGAACTAACTTAGGTTGTCTGAGGAGGCTATTCAGAGTGACAATCCGAGAAGATGATATTGAGATTAGTTTGAGGTAACGTTATTGTGTAACTAAGTTTGGATTTGTGGATTGCCATGATTTATGAGATGAAGATGGAATGATTAAATTGAGCCTTAGTACTGATGATAAGGTTACAGTTAAGTGAGTCATTTTATTTTGAAAATAGTAAATTAGTTAGATTAAATAAGATTGGTCTCGCCCAGCTTCATACGCATTATTCAGATATTAGAAAGCTCTCTATAACTTTTGTACTGCAGATTACAACAATTAGATGAAAAAATCTAAAATTATAAATATAGATATTTAACACATCTGATGTTATTCTTGTGTAAATAATCAAAAATTATTATTTACACCTCTATTCATGGCATACTAACAAACTAACTACGAAAGATCGTCAAGAATAAGCAATTCAATGTCATATAGCTAATTATTAAATACTAGAGAGTCTACAGCAACAGATTTATAAGCAACCGCATAAATGCTGAAAATATAACATAAAACTAAGCAATTAATCGGTTATCAGAAAGTTATTAAATCTTTAAATGACCGGTATCAAAAAGTAATTGAAAATATAGAGGTATTAAATAGCAATCAAGAAGCTATCATTTTCTATTTGGAATAATAGGAACTATATTAACAACAATAGAAAAGCAAAGCTTCAAAATCTAAAGAAAAGAAAAAATGAAGATACTATATAAGGAAAACAGTTATCACTTGAATGCCTATAAAACTACTTAAATTGTTTGACAAATTTCTTCTAGTTTAGATTGTTATTCTGGTTTCAGGAACTGAGATGATTGCACCCGAAGTTAATCAACTAATGTTATCACAAATTACTTAGGAACTTTATTTTGTGTATTGAGCTCTGCTTTATTATTAAGAGTTTCAATATTATTACGAAGAGATACTATTTATTAAGTTTTAGACTCGCTATCTTAAACTAATTGAATCTATTTTGATTCTAGTTGATTATTTCGTATTTCTAATTCATGCATTTAACTTTTTAACTTGTTGATTTCTGCTTTGTTAGTCTAGTTGTCTAATTTTAATTAAATTATTGTCTTTTCATGTTTACTGCCATCAGTGATGTATTTTTATAATAAGTCTTTGTGTTGCTAAATTGTCCCATTAAGTGCTTCTATTTGCTCTATGAACATTTTTTCAGACTTAGTTTATTAATCTAACTAAGATTGAAGGGATATATTCTATTGTTTAAGTTTTTCAGTCTCTAATTAAAATTGAAAGGATTGACTATTGTTGTTTGTGAATTATTACAAATCTTTCTTATGTTATTCGCTTTACTTTTATAATTGCTTTTTCAAATTATCGTTTTCATCAGTCAGTGTTTCTACTAAGGCAGTTAGACCTTCTAGTTCTTCTTATTGAAGAGAATCTGTCATTAGAGGTGAAGCAAAATTTAATATTTCATATTAATAAAATATAGTCATATAGTTCCACTTCAAATATTATATATATTTTAATCTTTTAATTTAAAAGATAGTTATTTTAATAAATTGTTTTTCTTTAATTATTTGTTATGAAAATTACTAAAATCATTGACTTCGGAAGTTATAGGAGTAAATAACGAACATACCTGAATTTAAAACATTCTTAACTACATTGAATCTCTAACTTCTTCAGAATCTGGTTTTAGAAATTTAAAACTACTATGTTAATTTAAAACTTAAGAGAAAATCAGAATATATAAGAAGTTAACAACAAAAATAATTTGGTGATTAGTATCACAACGCGTTTTCCCTTATGAACACTTTTGCTTCTCCTTGGTTCAGATAAATGTCCACACTGTTATCCGGGTTAACATTTATACAATCTCTTTCAGCGATTATGTTGCATATTCTCGTGTTGGCTTCAAAAGGTGAGTTTGGAACCCTGTAATGAATTTAACCTGAGTTTTGCCCTTAATTGGTGAGTGCGACCAATATATTACTTCTCGCGAATGAGTAGAAGTTATCTGTGACGTAGAGCTCCCTCTGCTCAGAATCTTCGAATTTAATTTTGCTTCTAACATCGTTCAGGTTCTTAATGAACAGATAACGCTACGAGTTTTAGTTGAAACCTACCCACCACATCGGATGTCTGTTGTCAGGATCGTTCCCACCATTCATGTCTTGCTCTGAACCATAGTAGAGAACTGGGATTCCAATCCACGTGTGAATAAGAACTAATGCGTTTTCATATCTTCTCAAATCACTGTGCTAATTTAAAAACCTTGGATTATCGTGATTATCTATGAATAGACCAAGATCCTTAGCCGCGTCTCCAAATAATTATTAAGCTTCGAAAAATATATTCGAAAGGCCATACATCGAGTTTCCGTTGCTGATTGTACTCTGTATCGCGTAGTACAAAGGATAATTAAATGATGTTTGAAGCTCCTACTCATTTGTGTAGCTTTTCAAGAATTGATTAGATCCATCGAAAACCTCGCCAATATTAAACCATGGAGTTACTTTACGTAAATCTCTCCAAAAGCTGTGATCAATGTGCTTAACTGTATCAGTTCTAAACCCATCAAAACCAAATTCTTTTTGATACCAAACAGACCACTTTAATAACTCAGATCTCACAAATGGATGATCCTAATTTAAATCAGGTAATCCAGCTAATCTACAGTATCTCACTTGTTCTTAATTATTCCAATCTTGAACATCACAATTATCGTGGTAATATTCACTTTATGGAAAAGTTGTAATGCATGAATAATCAAATGGTCCCCCGTAGCAATTTCCAACATGATTGTAAACTACATCTGCAATCACCCAGATATCACGTTAATGAGCTTCGTATATAAGGTTCTTAAGATCCTGTACTGAACCAAAATGGGGGTTTGTACCATAAAAATTTGAGAACCAGTAACCATGATACGCATTATTTGAGTTTTAAGCTTACTCTACTGTAGGGGATATCCAAATTGCGTTATAGCCCAAGTTTCTAATATAATCAAGCTTGGAAATCAGACCGATATAGTCTCCACCGCAATAAGAATACAAATCATTACAATTGTTTTGATTAGTACCAGCGAATCTATCAGTGAGTACTTGATATATTCTGCGCGAGCGAAACTCCAAAGGATTAGGGAAAGCAAACGATGACACAGCAAGCAACATATTGTGAAGTGAAAAAGTAATATATACTATATCACGTTTTAGTAGTATTATTCACGATTTTACATATATTTTTTATGTATTTATAGCCAGGTATTATATCTATATCCAGTTTAATTTATAATCCTAGAAGATGAGGTATGATATTGAGATTAGTTTGAGGTAACGTTATTGTGTAACTAAGTTTGGATTTGTGGATTGCCATGATTTATGAGATGAAGATGGAATGATTAAATTGAGCCTTAGTACTGATGATAAGGTTACAGTTAAGTGAGTCATTTTATTTTTACACATTCAAACACGTAGCTGAGTAATATAAAATGATAATATATTAAGAGTTTGAGTCATTTTATATACCTAGGTTATTAAATACATATACCAATTTATTATTCTTAAATATTTTAAATTTGGCGTTTATATTATCTTACAAAATAAAACGAAGACGTGTTAGTAAAGACCCAATAGGGCCCTCACTGAATCGTTAGCGGACCAATTTCACCTGATTCGCTAACTTACTATTAAGAAACTGGTTCTCGCTTCTAAGTTTCTTTTGCTCGTTATTTCCTTCGGCTTGCACGAGAGGTATTATATATTTTAACCTATTATACCTATTATATATATACCTTCATGCAGAGCATTAGTGATCAAGCTGGAGTAATGCAGCTTGACTTCTTCGTTAGCGCTACTGAAAGACAAAGTGTTTGCTTCGGAAGGAGTCCGTGATCTCTGGTAGGAATGATCACGGATTTATCATTCATTGATTTCTCGTACACAGTGCCGTTGTAACGAGACAAGAATGAGTGGAAACACCAGATTATCGCCATACGATATTTCAAATGATATTATCATACGTTTTTTGTTTCTGTAAGTTTTGATAATTCATGTGTAAAGAAGTTAAATAGTCAGTAGTTTCAGTTTTCTGGGTCGCACATGAATATCAAAATATTATGTTTAGAGTTAGTCTCTCTTTTTCACTTTTCTTCTTCTTCCATCTGTCCCTCAACTTTTTCATCGGCCATAACATTTTCATCTTCCTCTTCAATAATTATTTTATTTTTCTCTTCACTTTTGTTCTTTTCTGCTCTCATTGGAACTGCAACTGACTCTGGGCTGGTCATGAAAGTGGTCGTTCTTTGACTTTCTGGGATCATTTTCTCCAGGTAAGTTTTCTGTTTTCTGAGTTCGTGGACCATTTTCTGCAACTACTCAGTTTTAAGTTTGTGCTGCATTTTCTCCGTTCTGTACGCGCTGGCTAGTTTCGCGTAGTCCTTGTTCTCCAAAATCTCGAACTGCTTTTTAGATTGCGAGTGCTGCTTGATCTCGGCTTGGAGGGTGCCCACGTGCGCCTTGAGGGACTCGATTTCGGCCTTCTACTGCCTGATTACGTCCGCCGGCTCACGCTGCGTACCGGAAAAGGTAACCTGCAAATTAGAAAGCTCGCGCTTCAAGCGCTCGTTCTCCATCGTTAACTTCTCGTTCTTCTAGGCCTCGGCTTTAACCTGGATCTCGAATTTGCTTATTATCTCTACATGTTTTTTCAATTAATCAGATACAGTTCTGAACATCTCACCGGCCTGCACAGATTACGTGCCAGACTTTGTTTACTCAGCCAACTTCTACAAATACCGTAAATAACGCACCTCGTTCTGAGATTCGGCAAAATTGCCGACCATTGGCGTATTATATGTTGACTCTGGCGAAAGCTTCGATCTACGAGATGGACTATATTCTGTTGACATTGAGGCGGAAATTATAATTAAATTAAATCAATATTTATACAAATACAGTAATATTTACAATAACCAAATTTGTAAAATGAAATTTGTTTGGTTGGCTTAAGATTACCAAAATTACATATAAAACAAACTCCACTAGTAGTTTCTTAGCATCTTTGAAGCATTTATATAATTAATGATTAAAATATATGGAGTTTCGATTGAAAACGTACGCGTGTCCGCGTCAAGCAGTGTCGGAATCATAATCGGGATATCTAGAGCACGGGAAATTAACGAACTCTCGTCAAATCGCAAACAATAGCGACGCCAGAAATAAAGTTAGTAGCACGCTATGATCTGATTGCGCGAGTTAGACAAATATATGGTCCGATAGTGCTGATACTAGTATTTATTAAAAAATGATTGAAGTGTTTTTTAATAGTTCATAAATACATGATTAATTGCGTTATATTTATAAATAGACCACTCCACGCGATGTATTACTAAACTTTCAGAAAATTACTCCTAAAAAACACAGAAACACCCAAACAAGAACTAGTCGATTTTGGTAGACCATTGTTCCAATTAACTGAAACAGTCGATAAATTTTATGACGTACGACCAGCATCATTAGCTCATGACATTCATCTCTATCGATCTGAAAGATAGTCAATCATTGATAGAGATTCAGTGGCACAACAAAATTTGTTGAAAGAATAATAACTAGTCGTCAAGCCATAAGTATTAGCTACTAAAGTATATACAAAGCCTCCGCCAATTGAAAGAAATAGATTTATGAAAGCCAGGAAAGATATATTTTAAGGACCTAACGTGTAGACAGAATACAAAGCGGACCCCAATGCACTTAAAATAAAAACCAACAAACATTACAGAATTAATTTGAGGAGTAGATTTAAAGTAAAACCTGCCCCGTATGTTAAAATAGTTAATGGATAAGGTACTGTAGTTTGGGAATGATATTGTTTAATCTAATTTTATTAATTTATTATTTACTCATTATTTATTCTGTTTTTAATAAATATTACACAGTTATAAAATTTTGGGGTAATTTTGTACATTTAATTGTAATTTCCACCCCACCTCAAAATTTCCAGAATGTCGTCTGACGATTAGGATTCTGCTACAACTCTTGCGTAACTATTGCGCCGACATGGTTTTTTCGAAACCTTAACTGAAGAGGCAATTCCACTAGTTTCTCATTTATTCTCCGATTTTTGTAATTTGAAAGCAACAATAGCTTAATTTAAATCTGAACTCATTGATTTGAAAGAGGCTTCCACTTTCCAGTAAAAACTTTTGTAGCCACTACAATAAGACAACAAGGCTCTTCTTCAAGAAAATAACTAACTTAGATTTAGAGTGGTTGAGTTGGAAGATTTTACGAAAGATGCATCGATTAAATTCAAGCCACCAGTGCCTGAACCGTTCCCGATGCGTGCACCAGTAACTGTGAATGCTGAAAATCTTGCTATGGAAATGGAAACTGACTAATTAAGAAAATATGTGCAGGAAATCAACATCAAGGATTAAAAATTGAAGGAGGAGAACGAAAAGCTCAGAGCTGAGCTCCAATTCAACGTGCAGCTCAATGACTAGTTAACGAAGAAGTTGAAGGACATTCAGGTGTAAATCCCATCCGCGACCACTCGTGGTAAGAAGGACGGTGTGCGTGATTCTCGTGTGGGAACTCCGAATTAGCAAAACGCGAGTACAGTGGGTATGATTCCTGTGCAGTCTTCTCAGGTGAACGAGCGCGAGATCAGCAGCATTTCCAGGTCCAGTTTGGTTTCCGACCGCCAGATTCAGCAGGACGACAAGAATATTCAGACGGACGAGCGTCAGTGCTTCCAGTGCTCAATTTACAGCGAGCAGATCCAGCACCTGAACAAGCAGCTCACCGCCAGTAAAAATCAGCAGACCGTTTCAACCGTGTTCCAAACCCAGTTGCAAACTCAATAATCCAACGTGCTCCAACTACAGTAGTAACTCGATTTTAAGACCAGAACCATTCAAGACCTCCAAGCTGAAGTTGAAAACTACAAACAACTACACAACGGATTGCAGAATATAAACGCTGAAAACGAAACCACCGTTCTCACCGCACACATAATCCAGCAGAAACTGGAGCAGAAACTCCAACAGCAAATTCAAATCAGCCTTGACCTTAAAACAACAGTTCAACAGTATAAAGAAACGATAAACGACCTGCAACAACAAATCGGAGAGCAAACGCACTCAAAGATTAAAGCCGAGAAAACAGCACACAAACTCGCAATCATGGTCGACGAACTACAAGCAAAGATAAAACTCAACGACGGAGTCATTCAAAGACTAGACAAAGCTAACCAGACCATGAGCCAATACCTAAGCAGGCTCAGCCTGGAAAACCAGAGACTTAAACAAATTACAGGTGAAGAGTGAGAGAATTGAATATATAGATGTCCAAATTACTTGTGAAGAGCAAGTAAAAACGGAATATTTAATTATTTTGTAATTACATGTTTTATTCTCACTCATTCCAAGTCTTCATTTGCCGATGGTTTACGAACCCCATCGTAAATTATTTTTTGCATTGATGTATGAATGTTTCATTTATTAGTTGTCTATTTAAATCTATTTAATATCAATTACGTTTGTTCATTTTCACTCCTGTTTGTATTCTTTTTCGTAGTCTATCACCGGCTGGCTCTCGCAAGCGCTGACGTCGTAAATAATTTCTTCCACATTTTAGAGTCCGGATTTTCCAATTTCTTTTTATTCAATCAGTTCGTCCAGACACTCCGTTTTCTCAGTCAAACCCGTTTGTTGCACTTCAATTTTGGTTACAGTTATCTCATTTATAATCGGTTCGACCTGAATCTCAGTATAACCTTCTTTTTGCTTCCTTTTAAAGATTGGGGCCTCGTTCACTGGTTAGCCCCGTTCAAGTTCGTTTACTTACAACTCTTCGGGTTTATTCTCCTCTTCTTTAATTTGTAGGAGCTGTTTGGATAGGGTTTCAATTTCCTCTTGTTGGGTGTAAAATAGTAGCTCTTGCTCAGAAAGAAGCTTGACACTTCCGCTCCAAATGAGATAGTTGTTTATTCTGAGGTATTTATCGTTCTGGAAAATATTCTTGGACTAAACCTCTTTCAGTATCGTTAGTTTGAACTGTTCGCAAAACTCGACGATCGTGAACTGATTTAAAAACATTTTCTGCTCAATTAACATAAGTGGAAGAAAATGCTGCACTGTTGCGTTCAAAACACAGCGAATGTGATTCTTCAAATATACGTTTACCACCTCCACTTTCTCGTCGCTCACGAATATGAAAACATTATTCATCAGTTGGTTCTTGAACTCTGCATGCGGAATAGTAGCCTTTAAAAATTAACTCAAACTCTACTAAGTGTGAGCGTCCTTCAGCAATTTCTTGTGCTGTTCAGATATCACCACCATCGGCTTGTTTGGATCAACGTGGAAGAAATCGGGAACGCTAATGCGCTTGAACGACAATGCGTCCAAAAGTAGATTTATTGAGCGCAGAGCAGCTTAATTTATGTGATCCGCTTTCTAGAGCTGCTTCCTGCGCAAACGAGACTCGGGCGATGTCCCACGCAGCATCTAGAACTCATTCCGCGTTTTCGTGAACTGCTTACTAACAGATTTTTGTAATTAAATCAAAGGCTCAAGAGAATCTGGATACGAGAGCAACACCGTCAAATCGAAGCTGAACTCGCACACATCGTCCCTGCAGAGAGAAACAGTTTAAGGCTGTTATAGCTCGTCATATTTTTGAGAAAATGTTGCAGTGAATGCTGATTTAGCCAGATTCTACTAAGGTTGCGGTGATTGTTTTATTATTGCATTCTTATTGTCAGCAACATAGTTTCTATGCGACTTCTTAAAATCTTCCACTGCACGTGTATACTCCAATTGTTTCTCTTCAGCCTTGTGATTCTTTAACTCATACGGAATATTTGCATTCCACACTGGAACTGGAGATTTTTTCATGTTTAAAAGATTCTCATATATTTTGATATTTTAACTAGAGGGAACTACAGGCGATTTCAATGTAGATTATATTTTAGAAATCTAAACACGAGGTTCATATTCAATTGTGGTTGTAATTTTAGACATTGAATGAAGCGGAATATTTACAAAATATACGCTAAATACTATAAAAATTTGTGTACTCGACTATTTTTTGTACTTTAGTTATGTATAACATATGTTGTATAACACAACACTAGTATCATATCGGCCTCTATTATATTAGCCTTGCACTAGATGATTTAAATGTTGAGTTAATATACTAAATACTACTAACGTGTTATTTATTTTGTGTTATATAAATATTTATAAGCTTTTAGTTAAAGATCAATACTGTAAGAAGAAACTTGGTTTAATTTATTGTGTTAAACGATAACTGCTTAGAAATAGTTAATGTCCACTCAAATTTTTGTCATTTACATCTGGGTTAAGTGATTTTACAAATTATGCAAAAACTCTAAAAATAAATATTTTACTACTATATTAGAGTGTGCAGTATTTCTGATCGAATTATAAAAATCCGCTTCAAATGAATCTCGATATATTTCCTCTATCAGCGACAGAGGAACCATCGTCTTCTTTTGATCCTTTAATATTTTCGTCAATGCCGATGGCTCCGCCTGGGTTTGAGAATTCTTTTTCAGAGGGTGATCGTCGGATACCGGTTTCGTTCTCTTAAAATTATTTTACGAAGTTGGAGCCTTTGGTGGAGGAGTAGCCGAAGCGTAATTATCCCAGGTCTGCCTTGACGATAGAGAATTTGGATATGTTGTGCAAGAATTACATGCGTGGTGGTTGTGATTTTGTTGGCTGCAAGTTTTATCACCCGACTCCGACCGAGTTGATAGTGTACTCGAAGAGAATTCAGACATTTTACTTGCAGAAGTTTGGCCCTGTTGACATCTGCAGGGACTTCTTGAACAACTGCTGCGACAGGCCCCAGTGCAAGTACAAGCACCCGGACGCGTACTGGCTCGGCGTTTATTAGAAATTCAACAACAACGAGGACGAGTGTGGAGTGGCGCTGGCGAGGGTTGAACAGCTCTCCATTCCGAAAAAGAGTTTTAAACTGTCAGATGTTCCAAAGTGAAGGCGTTTTAAACCGTTTCAAATTAAGAATAATTTAGATAGTTTTATTTCGTTCGTTTTAATTTAAAAAATGGGAATTTTTGTAGTAAAAGAAAAATAAGAAACATAAACAGTCATTTTGTTAATAGTTTACAATGTATAATAAAGGTTGTATAAAAAGTGTATATATAATACTAAATAGATGATAATAGTCTGTTTTGATTTATTAGTATTTTTGTCATGTTTAGTTCAACTAAATTAGTTAGTAACAATGTAACTAATTTAGTTATTATATAAGCATATAATAAAAGAATATATATTTCATTCAAAAATAAGAAGCGAAATGATTAAAAATACTTGGTTCCTTCAGAACATGAACACACCGATCTATTAATCGCTCGTCAACTTTAGGCTTCTCGTTTACGATTTACGCATAGCTTCCAAAACCACACTCAAATTGCTCCACGTGAGAGTCCGAAAGATAACGAGTACTATTTTGAATTGGAACGTCTTAGTTATCTTTATGGTACTGAATCGCTGATACAATCAGTTATTCTACGTTTTACGCCTTAGGCCTGACCTAGCTGAAGTTGATTACATCCTCAACATTATCGTACTCGTTTATTCCGCTCATTTCAAGAAGTGGATGCTTGATGAGATACAATATAAAATGAAAATAAATGCGTATTTATTTTTCACTTCAATTACTATTTTGTTTCTATAATTACTCAGAATATTCTTCAACTTACATTATAAATTAAATTAACTTGTGTTTAAACCTTTTAAATATTATATGAAGTAACTGAGC
The DNA here is from genome assembly GCA_963988835.1 of Hexamita inflata. NCBI lineage: Eukaryota > Fornicata > Diplomonadida > Hexamitidae > Hexamita > Hexamita inflata. Next base: position 7,565 of record CAXDID010000638.1, on the reverse strand, counting down.
ACTATAATTAAGACACCTTGTTATGGCTTCTTTTTCATAACTTTTTCATGTTCGGAGTGGAATTAGCATTCCATTATAATTTCTTATCTGTAAATTGAATATCATTCCAGCAATATTCCAAGCCTCTTCAGCTCTAACGTCGGACATCGTATTATAATTATATTAATTTATATTAAATCAGTTCTTTCAATTAAAATAGATAGTTAGAGCTAATATAAATTATAGAGAATTTTCATTCAACATCCAGATAATGATGTAGGACTAACATAATTAGCACAATTTGTTTACAAAATATCGTTAATGTAGTTTTAACCTGTTGATAATGATGTGTCAATGTTATATCCATTACCATATTTGTATCCATTAAACATTCCAAATGCTGCATGTCCATTGATTCGTATAAAGGATAATGTTACATTAGATATAAACACTTAACTCTAATATTCATAACCAAATACACCACCTACACCATTTTATGTGCTAGTTAGGTTAGTTTATGTAACTAAAACATTTTATAATATTATTATAAAGAATGGGACATAAGATGAAACATATCCATATTATCTTCCTATTACTCCAGAAATATGATTTTATGAACTTAAATTTGAGTTATTAATAATAGCATTCTATATTAAGCAGCGCTTTCCATAACTAAATCCGATTAATGGGCCTATATTACCATAGGAAACAGAATTTAAAAGCAAATTATTAATAGTTACTGTTATATTTACAAGTTCTTGCTATGTAGGTATATGCGTAAAGATGTACATTGTATATCCAATAATTCCAAAATTGTTAAATGCAGCACCTTAAACTGTAATAACAGTTGCCAATTATTAAATTGATACATTTCCCTCAATGTAACCAACAATGCCAAACGATTTAAATTATTAGACTATACCACCAATTTACTGTTATAAACAAACATTTCTTATAACAATTGTATTTGTATCTAAATTGGTACTACCAATTAAAATTCCGGATCCATTTACCTGGTAAGTGTTGTATAATTAATAGCTCACAGAAATAATTGAGAATATATTTATCGTTGCGTTATAGCTATAAGTGAATAGTCCTCCAAATACATAGGGAGATGTTATAGTTGATGAAATCTGATTCAAAATTTAGAAATTTTAGCTATTTCCAATATATATAGTAATGTTATTTATATTTGTAATACCTTGTGATATAGTACTAATTAAATACGATGAATAATTACCTGTTATATAGGATGTAGGATTGAAGTTTACATTATTAATATTCAATGAAGAAGATGTGATCGTAATTCCGATCATGGCAATACAGCTATAAGTTCTATAATCTCCCAATATTTAGTAGTTTGTTATATTCATTACAGAAGAAATTTGGTTAACCAACGATATATTTCCCCACGAAAGATAGAAAGAAAGATTTAAGAGCAAATTTGTTATCGTCACATTACTAGACGAAGAAGCTAAAATACTAAGTTATCCAGAGTTAACGCTTAAAGTACTATTTTCTCTAGAAATAATATTAACTTATACAATTGATATGTTAAAATTATTTGTCAACAGAGTCCCACCATATAGAACTTAGAGTCCAAATTAGATTTTGATATTTTAGAAGAAAGATTGGTTTTGGAACAAAGGTAATGTGCTTGCCCCATAAACTTGATCGTTTACATTTATGAATGCGTTTGTAATATTAACAGCTGTGCTGAAAACGTATCCGCTCGTGAAATTATTCACACTGACTGTTTTCGTTATTGCAGCGATATCAAAAGTTGAAATAAATATAGCTTAGCTGCATTGTATTGAACTGTCGTTGTAGTCAATAATGTCAATTGTTACGCAAGAGGCACCAACAACATACTTACCAACGGGACACCTGCACACTCCGTTTTATAAAAACTGGCCAGAGATAACATTACAAACGCAAATGTCGTTTACAGGAACGGAGTTCGCTGGACAGCTGCACTATGGAGGTGGTCCGTTCAACATCATCTGGCCCTGAATTTAACATGCACATTTTGTTCCAACGATCTGAGAGTTCGCTGGACAAGTGCATATTGTTCCAACTAAAGATGAATAAGTTGGGCATACGCACGAAGTGCCAGATATGTACGCATGAGTGCTATCACAGATACATACTCCAGAAATTAGAGTTGATCCATAGGGACAAACACAAGAGGTTCCTGAAACATAAGAGTTGATATCCGTACACCTGCACGTTCCTTAAATTACTTACTGACCTGAAATAGGACATATAACTTGCACGCAAGTTCCGTTCACCATTTGATTACCAGGAATTTTGGAGCAGTTAAACTCGACTATCACATCATTTTGTTGTTAAATTATTTAGTTCAATGTAGATATTATCTGCTTCAAATCAGTAATATTATTATTTATGATACTAATATTTCCATTAACGTCGGATATGTTGTAGAATATCCTCCAGTCCAGCACTGTGGTATTTTACTGAAGGTGCAGATCTCCCTAAGTATAGTTGCTCAGAATATATTGCTCAATCTGAGAGGTGTTGAATGTGTTGGAGCTGTTATGAATGCTTAAATTTAACGAGCTTATCTAATTCGTCAACATTTATAGTTCGTCTTCTATTAGTTGAAGCTATTGGCTATCAATATTACTTGACATGTTTTGTATCGCATTCAGAATGTTAACACATGTTGATACGTTCAGTATATATCCTTGTGTGCAAATACACGAATTATTGTTGTATTCAAATGGGTAAACACACTGTAAAGCGCCATTAACTAGTTGGCCATTTTATAGGTCATCGATACACAACCCGTACACAACTTTAAGATCACCACATATTTCGCATTCTTCTGAATCATTGCCTATCATTTCAATTATCAAACTGGTATTTCCGAAACGACTAGTTGAATCAATACAAACGCGAAAAGTATTGATAGTTAGAGACTGATTAGATTCTATAGACGATGCAATATAACCGTTGTTGGAACTGGTTTATAGGTTGCTTCCTGCTAACTTGCAATCAACTATGGAAAAATTAGTCAATCTAGATTTAAGTACATTCACGATTCCTGATGAATTATAACTCGAAAGTCTAAACTATATGAACGTATATTGTAATTTTAAGCTATCTAAAGCCTATATAATAACTCCAGACATTTACATACCGGATCCTACGAATATTAGAGTCGAATTAAAAACTTCTATATCACATTAAATACATATTAAAGCACCCATAACGACTTAAAAATCAATAATAATGCTAATATTTGAATCTCTTACTGTTTAAACGTTTGTATTTAATCCAAACAAAGCAAAGGTGTTAACATTTGTATCAAAAATATGTACATCTACAACAGCTTGCTATGTTATGTCATTTTAAATAAATAACTAAATATTCTTTTATCTTTAAGTCATATAAATGCTGTCTTATACTTTTACATTGTTCATAGAGCTAGATTTTTAACAATAAAGATTCTAATTATTGTTTACAACAAGGCTATTTTTACACTTAATGAGACTATTTACATTTAACTATTTATATACTATTAATATAGAAGAGATCATGAATATTTATTTTAAAAAATTAATGAATTTATGTTTTAAATAATGTAACACAATTTAAAGTTGTTTTGATAGTATGCAGCGCCAATATAATCAACTGGCCGGCTGTTTCTATGATTCAATTTTAGACATCAACAGATAAATACTAAGCCGTATACTAAGAATTAATTTGATATTTTATTTTTGTTAGTTAGTTGCAAGAAATAATGCAATTTCGCAGTCGCGCATGGTTTTATTATATTCATCTTAGTATACATTATAGTATACAAAAGAACAAATTCTATTTATAGCTCCATTTCAAAACCAACACTAAATTCGCTCCGACTATTAGCCTTTCATTCCAACTACATTAAAGTGTCTTCTCTTCTACATGTAAAAACATATTTAAAATAACCCAGCGTAGATGGGCGCAACGTCTCACCAAATAGATGCACAACTCAGCTGAATCCGAATTTGACACGCGCTTTTAAACGAGTCTGTTGTGGAGATCGACTTCTAATTTATATGGGCTGTGAAATTTAGCAAAGGTGAAATAGCTGGTTCAACGCAGCTAAAGTGACGTGCATCTTTGGATAATATAACGATTTTGTTAACTATATTGGAAAGGCAGCATCTTAAATTTTCGCTGCCGCCACTAATATAATCGAACGAAATGTTACTAAACTCACTGCTAAAGCCGCTCGTGAAATCACAGGATGTGCTCTGTTTGGTATAGTACGCGGGTTTAGGATTCTACCAGTATGACAGCTTCACGTGGACTAGCTCTACCAAATTTTGTATGAGGTTTCGTTCGCAATTAGTTGAATTGTTGAAGAAGTCGTTTAAGCCGCAGATAGGCATTTGCAGCTAATTTATTTTGCGTCACAGATAAATAATATGGTAAAGACCAAATATTTTCAAGAATCGAGATTCGTTCCAGGAGTTGAAACAGCTGAGTAGCCGGAAAGAGGCAGCACCAGAAATACGGCATAAAGTGATGCAGCGCCAATATAATCAACTGGCCGGCTGTTTCTATGATTCAATTTTAGACATCAACAGATAAATACTAAGCCGTATACTAAGAATTAATTTGATATTTTATTTTTGTTAGTTAGTTGCAAGAAATAATGCAATTTCGCAGTCGCGCATGGTTTTATTATATTCATCTTAGTATACATTATAGTATACAAAAGAACAAATTCTATTTATAGCTCCATTTCAAAACCAACACTAAATTCGCTCCGACTATTAGCCTTTCATTCCAACTACATTAAAGTGTCTTCTCTTCTACATGTAAAAACATATTTAAAATAACCCAGCGTAGATGGGCGCAACGTCTCACCAAATAGATGCACAACTCAGCTGAATCCGAATTTGACACGCGCTTTTAAACGAGTCTGTTGTGGAGATCGACTTCTAATTTATATGGGCTGTGAAATTTAGCAAAGGTGAAATAGCTGGTTCAACGCAGCTAAAGTGACGTGCATCTTTGGATAATATAACGATTTTGTTAACTATATTGGAAAGGCAGCATCTTAAATTTTCGCTGCCGCCACTAATATAATCGAACGAAATGTTACTAAACTCACTGCTAAAGCCGCTCGTGAAATCACAGGATGTGCTCTGTTTGGTATAGTACGCGGGTTTAGGATTCTACCAGTATGACAGCTTCACGTGGACTAGCTCTACCAAATTTTGTATGAGGTTTCGTTCGCAATTAGTTGAATTGTTGAAGAAGTCGTTTAAGCCGCAGATAGGCATTTGCAGCTAATTTATTTTGCGTCACAGATAAATAATATGGTAAAGACCAAATATTTTCAAGAATCGAGATTCGTTCCAGGAGTTGAAACAGCTGAGTAGCCGGAAAGAGGCAGCACCAGAAATACGGCATAAAGTGATGCAGCGCCAATATAATCAACTGGCCGGCTGTTTCTATGATTCAATTTTAGACATCAACAGATAAATACTAAGCCGTATACTAAGAATTAATTTGATATTTTATTTTTGTTAGTTAGTTGCAAGAAATAATGCAATTTCGCAGTCGCGCATGGTTTTATTATATTCATCTTAGTATACATTATAGTATACAAAAGAACAAATTCTATTTATAGCTCCATTTCAAAACCAACACTAAATTCGCTCCGACTATTAGCCTTTCATTCCAACTACATTAAAGTGTCTTCTCTTCTACATGTAAAAACATATTTAAAATAACCCAGCGTAGATGGGCGCAACGTCTCACCAAATAGATGCACAACTCAGCTGAATCCGAATTTGACACGCGCTTTTAAACGAGTCTGTTGTGGAGATCGACTTCTAATTTATATGGGCTGTGAAATTTAGCAAAGGTGAAATAGCTGGTTCAACGCAGCTAAAGTGACGTGCATCTTTGGATAATATAACGATTTTGTTAACTATATTGGAAAGGCAGCATCTTAAATTTTCGCTGCCGCCACTAATATAATCGAACGAAATGTTACTAAACTCACTGCTAAAGCCGCTCGTGAAATCACAGGATGTGCTCTGTTTGGTATAGTACGCGGGTTTAGGATTCTACCAGTATGACAGCTTCACGTGGACTAGCTCTACCAAATTTTGTATGAGGTTTCGTTCGCAATTAGTTGAATTGTTGAAGAAGTCGTTTAAGCCGCAGATAGGCATTTGCAGCTAATTTATTTTGCGTCACAGATAAATAATATGGTAAAGACCAAATATTTTCAAGAATCGAGATTCGTTCCAGGAGTTGAAACAGCTGAGTAGCCGGAAAGAGGCAGCACCAGAAATACGGCATAAAGTGATGCAGCGCCAATATAATCAACTGGCCGGCTGTTTCTATGATTCAATTTTAGACATCAACAGATAAATACTAAGCCGTATACTAAGAATTAATTTGATATTTTATTTTTGTTAGTTAGTTGCAAGAAATAATGCAATTTCGCAGTCGCGCATGGTTTTATTATATTCATCTTAGTATACATTATAGTATACAAAAGAACAAATTCTATTTATAGCTCCATTTCAAAACCAACACTAAATTCGCTCCGACTATTAGCCTTTCATTCCAACTACATTAAAGTGTCTTCTCTTCTACATGTAAAAACATATTTAAAATAACCCAGCGTAGATGGGCGCAACGTCTCACCAAATAGATGCACAACTCAGCTGAATCCGAATTTGACACGCGCTTTTAAACGAGTCTGTTGTGGAGATCGACTTCTAATTTATATGGGCTGTGAAATTTAGCAAAGGTGAAATAGCTGGTTCAACGCAGCTAAAGTGACGTGCATCTTTGGATAATATAACGATTTTGTTAACTATATTGGAAAGGCAGCATCTTAAATTTTCGCTGCCGCCACTAATATAATCGAACGAAATGTTACTAAACTCACTGCTAAAGCCGCTCGTGAAATCACAGGATGTGCTCTGTTTGGTATAGTACGCGGGTTTAGGATTCTACCAGTATGACAGCTTCACGTGGACTAGCTCTACCAAATTTTGTATGAGGTTTCGTTCGCAATTAGTTGAATTGTTGAAGAAGTCGTTTAAGCCGCAGATAGGCATTTGCAGCTAATTTATTTTGCGTCACAGATAAATAATATGGTAAAGACCAAATATTTTCAAGAATCGAGATTCGTTCCAGGAGTTGAAACAGCTGAGTAGCCGGAAAGAGGCAGCACCAGAAATACGGCATAAAGTGATGCAGCGCCAATATAATCAACTGGCCGGCTGTTTCTATGATTCAATTTTAGACATCAACAGATAAATACTAAGCCGTATACTAAGAATTAATTTGATATTTTATTTTTGTTAGTTAGTTGCAAGAAATAATGCAATTTCGCAGTCGCGCATGGTTTTATTATATTCATCTTAGTATACATTATAGTATACAAAAGAACAAATTCTATTTATAGCTCCATTTCAAAACCAACACTAAATTCGCTCCGACTATTAGCCTTTCATTCCAACTACATTAAAGTGTCTTCTCTTCTACATGTAAAAACATATTTAAAATAACCCAGCGTAGATGGGCGCAACGTCTCACCAAAT